>WSYH01002321.1:0-30405 GCA_036426205.1 Ascaphus truei | reverse complement strand
CGTTCCCCATTTTCCCCAGCCTCCCCAAAGATCTTCCCATCGTTCCCAATTTTCCCCAGCGTCCTCCATGATCTTCCCATCGGGTGGGGGGTGGGTGGGATCTGGCTGGGAGGGGTGAGGAGAGACTGAATCCCGGACTTGGGTTGATTAAATTGAGTTAATAGCTTTAGCGGGGTAGAGGGCTCTCCATAAAAAAAGAATATGTTTTCGATTCAGGTAAATGTCTTGCATGTAATCTGTAGCCTACGAACAAATCACTGTAACTATCAAAGTCTGTTATGTATGATGTACAATGCTAATCCTCTGGCGCCACCTTGTGGCGGATTCAAAAACCAAGGTGAATAAGCATGGGGCGTAGTCGGAAAAAGTACTAGAAAATAAATAAAAGCTAGGTGTCCGGGAGATCCGGAAATTATTAATCTTTACACCAAGACCAAGTACTCAATGCCTGTTCACCACTGTCTCTCCTATATTAAATTACTTTGGGTGTATCTTAAAAAAATTATTATTCGCCTAGATAGAAGGGGGAAATGGGAAAAGTAATCTAAAGCAAAGGCCAAGACAGTTTCACTAAGTCAAGCCCACTGTAAAGGCCATAAGCTACCCGATAAGACGAAGAATAGGAGACCGTGGTCTCCAACCTGTGGTGAACTTAAGAAATTAAAACCCTATTAGAATGTAGACAGAGACCCAGAGGAATTAGAAAAGAACATCATTTAATGTCAACCGCACATAAGGTGAAATGATTACTTAACCCTTAACCTTACGTTAGGCCGGGATACCCTACCCTCTGTTGCAATGTTATATAAAATGTTTATACCCTGTTTTATACTATGCTATGTTGTGATATTACAATGTTTTACAAAGTTCTGTTTGGTTATATGGACACCCCCGGAGGGGCTCGGGAAGCT
Organism: Ascaphus truei; assembly: GCA_036426205.1. NCBI lineage: Eukaryota > Metazoa > Chordata > Amphibia > Anura > Ascaphidae > Ascaphus > Ascaphus truei. Next base: position 29,494 of record WSYH01002321.1, on the reverse strand, counting down.
CCTGTGGGAAGACCGAAAAGTCTCCAGAGGGCGATATGCCCTACTCTCTCACCAGTAGCGCGGTGAGGGCCTCTATGGTCTGGCGCAGTTGCCGCCCATTCTTTCTTTTCTTTTTCCTCTCTTCTATTCTCCTTCGCCCCTCCCCCTCCCTACCCCAGTCCCTGCCAGAACAGGTCTCCTAGAGTTCCGAGGAATACGAGAGATAGATATCAAAGACACACTAAGATCCTACCCGAACAAATACATAATGAAAGAACATAGGACACCCCACCACCTTGGGTAAGTGGAGGGATCACAAGGCCCCATTCAATTTAAAAGGGGGAAAAAAAAGATAAATGGCCAATAAAACATCACTAAAACTAGTATCATTAAACGTAAAGGGTCTGAATTCAGTAATAAAGAGAACTCGCTCTACGAGAACTTAAGAAAACAAATGGAGACATTTTATTCCTCCAAGAGACCCACTTTAACACTACATTCCCCCCAAACACCTTCAAAAGAATCTACCCTCAAGCATATTATGCGTCCTACACACTAAAAAAAAAAGAGGGGTGGCTATTGTCTTTAAGCACAACATCCCATTTACTTTAAGCAAAGAAGTTTCAGACCCAGAGGGCAGATATCTAATCCTACACGGAACCCTGTCAGGGGTAGAGATAATCTTAGTAAACGTATATTCCCCAAATGAAGGCCAACCAACATTTTTGAGAAACTTATGTGAAAGTATATCCCCCCCAACCAAAAACCACACTTCTCATGGTAGGAGATATGAACATGTTAGCAGTCCCCGAGCAAGACAGAGTAAGCATTCAGGGAACCCCTCACCCACGCTCTACAGAAATAAATGCAAAGGAATTTAGAAACATATTGAAAGAGTTTTCACTCACTGATATTTGGAGGGAGCGGGTCAGCGAGATTACTCGTTCTATTCACCCCCTCACCAGACCTATTCGAGGATTGATTATTTTCTGGGTACCAAAGACATTCTACAGGCATCCTCCCAGTCAGACATACTGTACTGTAGGCTCTATATCATGGTCAGACCACGCTCCGGTCTCACTGGTACTCTCTCTCCCCTTCCGTAAAAACAATCAATATAATTGGAAATTTAATGACTGGCTGCTAAATCAAAAGGATGTAGAGATGGATATTAAACAGAAGCTCCTAGAGTACTTCACGCTGAACAAGGGCTCAGTAGAGTCACCACCAATGTTATGGGAAGCCCATAAGGCCACGATAAGAGGAGCTATCATTTCCATAGCATCACATACGAAAGAAACTAAGCAAAAACTATATAACGAATTAGCGGAGAAAGTTCAGCCCCTTGAACAAAAACATAAGAATAACCCCTCAAAAAAACTATTTAAACTATTAGATAAAACCAGGTCTGAATTTAAACAGACCTAACTAGACGAAGTGGAGAAAGCGTTAAGGTGGACCAAGCAAAGGTACTATGACAAAGGCAATAAGGCCGACCGTCTATTAGCGTCCAAACTTAGAGGGTTGAGAACCAAATCGCAAATTTCTGCTATCCAAACTAGATCAGGGGAAAAATTATATGATGAAAAACAGATAGAATAGTAGTCAGAGAATTCCTTTGCTAAGTTGTACAACCTAAACTTTCCTAAGAACCGATCTTCTGGATCGGAAGCTATCTCCAGGTACTTAGAAAAATGTAAACTCCAAGAACTCACGGAGGAGAATATTATAGAACTGAACAAAGAGATTACACAAGAAGAGCTATTAGGAGCCATTGCTCAGCTGAAAACTAGCAAAACGCCAGGCCCGGATGGATTCACAAATCAGTACTATAAAAATTTTAAGATGGTGTTATCCCCATATTTGCTGGATGTGTTTAACATGTTCCTGGAGGGAGAGGCCATTCCTACATCAATGGCCAAAGCAAATCTCGCAATTATACACAAGGAAGGGAGAGACCCACTACACTGCGGTAACTATCGACCCATAGCCCTTCTCAATTCGGATTTAAAACTGTTCAGCAAAATCCTGGCAAACAGACTCACCCCAATATTGTCCAGCTTAATCCAAAGAGACCAGGTCGGGTTTGTCTCGGGAAGACAAGCCTCTGATAATATTAGAAAAATTATAAACCTTATTGACCACGTGCATCTCACCAACACGAAGGCTATCCTGTTAGATCTAGATGCTGAAAAAGCATTTGACAGGATTAGATGGGATTTCTTAGATCAAATGTTGCTTAAATTCGGATTTAGGGGCCAATATCTAGAGGGGATCAGGGCCCTCTATAAAACTCCCACAGCTGCCGTGAAACTCCCAGGGGGAGACTCAAATCCCATAAAAATAAACAATGGTACCCGACAGGGATGCCCCTTGTCTCCGCTTCTATTCGCCCTCTCTATAGAACCCTTGGCTAAAAACCCTTATTACAAACCCTTAATTATAAATGGAGTCTGACAAAGATTAAATATCTGGGAATACAGATAGCAATATAACTATCCCCCCTTTTTGATAAGATAAAAAAAGATCTCCAGAGCTGGAACGAATATCAGATATCTTGGCTAGGAAGAATAGCCACAGTTAAAATGAATATCCTGCCAAGACTCCTATATTATTTCCAGACTCTACCAATAGAAATAGCAATGTCCGAGCTCAAAAATATTCAAAGCAGAATCTTCAAATTTATTTGGAAAAACAAAAGACCAAGGGTTGCTAGATCAATTGTGCTAGCTCCAAAAGACTGCGGAGGCCTGAGAGTCCCAGATATCACCAAGTACTATTTGGCGGCCCAACTAAATCAAGTAATAATGTGGAACAATGATCCAACCACGAGTTGTTGGCTTGAGATTGAGTCTTCTTATGCGAGTCCTCTCTCTCTCCCGGCCGCACTGTGGTCCGGAGGGGGGAGAGAGACCTTCCTGGAAAAATTACAACTGGGAGCAAAGAGATGTACGTGGAAAATATGGGCTAAAAATACGGGGAAATACGATCTGGCATCCTCACCTACATTAATGACCCCTATTTATAACAATCCCGAGTTACTTCCAGGCTGTCTCCCAAAAGGACTTAGTAAATACAAGGAGCTAAAGATGGTAATAGCCGATGACTTTGTTTCCAAAGATAAGATTCTATCACTACCAGATTTAGAGAAAAAATACCAAATTACAAACCTTCCAGTATTTGGCTTCCTACAAATTCGACATTATTTGCAAACAGTCTCTAAAGGTTCGACATTTGCGGCCCTAACAAAATTTGAGAGACTATGCAGAAGAGGCTATTATTGTAAAGGACTGGTTTCGGAAATATATCTGGGCCTGGCGAGAACTGCGGCTCCCTCAAATCATAGTTATATGCTAAAATGGGCAGAGGATTTAAACTTAGAGTTAGATAGAGAAGACTGGGAGGATATTTGGGAAGCAGCCTCCAAAACATCAATTTGTACTACTATAAAAGAGAACATATATAAAATCTTATACCACTGGTACCTAACCCCGAATAGGTTGAGCCAGATCTTCCCCGGTTCCTCGGATTTGTGCTGGAGAGGATGCAGGCAAAGAGGAGATATGGCTCACATCTGGTGGAATTGTCCCAAAATTCGGGGGTTCTGGATCATGATACAAACAATGATACGAGAACTCCTGGGGGTGGAGATAGAAGTAGACCCGGTGTCTATGATCCTAGCTAAACCAATAGAGGACCTAGAGACGCAGGAGAGCAAAATGATTAACCATGTTCTCACAGCAGCACGGTGCTCGGTTGCTGCGGCCTGGAAAAAGATCAATGCCCCCTCCAAACAGACAGTACTGAGAAGAATCAGAGAAGTCAGGTTGATGGAACTCCTCTCTGCACAACTTAGCCAAAAGGTGGATAAATTCCATAAGACCTGGGAAATTTGGTTAGATGCCTGACAACTATAGGAGCTGAGCCATAGAAGAAGAGGACTGGCTACCCCCTACCCCCCTCCCTCCCCTTGTCCATCCTCCCCCATCCCACCTCCACCCCTCTTTTTCAGCTCTACTCTTTACTTTCCTTTACCCTACCATAGAGAGATACACAAGGAAGCGGCCGCTTCCCCAATAAGCCATGAAAAAGTGTATTAGAACACAACGAAAGAAAGAAGGTACAGGCGAAATAAACGACAACAACTTATTGTGTATGTTTCAAAACGCTGTTTAATATACTTGATCTGCAAGATTGTATATATATATATATAACACTTTTTTGGAAATGCTAAATGTACAATGTATATCTCTCTAAAATACAATAAAAAAAATTGAAACAAAAACAGTGCAGTGAGTAAAGCCCTTGCTTGCTTCATTCATTGTAACATCGCCGGAAGAAGAGAGCAGTGTATTTCGAAAGCTCGCACAAATAAAAGCATTTCGTTAGACACAGAACGGTATCGTCTATTCATTTTTTATTATGTATATATGTATATATATGTATGTTTCCGATAATCCCGATATCACCACTACTGCACCTTTTTTAGCACAGGGAAAACAGCCACTTCCCAAATCACCTTTCACAGAAACAGATACAGGGGCAAGATAAAGGAGAGGCAGCAGGAAACAGCAGATACCTACCGCGACAATCCAAAATAGGGGGGGCCAACAGGGGCAACCTCAGAACCTGTAGTCTACAACATGTCACACTATATACTTAACTCAGCGGAGGCTGACCTCCTCAGCAAAGGTCTTTCTTTTGTGCATACACATTGACAGGACTCCTTTGGGTGGGAAGTCGATCTGTATAAATTGAACCGTCAATTAAAATGAAAATATTTTTTCAGGAAACCATCCAACCGCACTGATATTACCTCTAGTAACAGTAATGTAAATAGCTCATTTAGACCAGTCAGTACGTTTGATCCCCAGACATTTAAACATAACATTTTAACCTACATGAGTCTAATTGAAAATGAGACCAGGCAAAAAATAAAATAATATGCTACTAGTTATTCTAATTTAACCAAGGCAGAAAACCAAGCACTTAAATACCTACAGAACAATGAAGACATCCTAATTAGGTCTGCTGACACGGGTGGAAGGATAGTTGTTATGCCCTACACATACTATCGAGGATAAATAATAAAACAACTAGGTATTACTTCCAATTACATAGCCCTCTCCTCAGATCCCCCCTCTACACACAAAAGAGAAATAGATACCATTATTGAATTGGGTATGTCTAACAGGTGGATTGACAGATAGAGGAAAGAAAGAATCCCTATATTGTGGCACTTAGAGAAAACAGGAGTTGTATTGTTTTACTCGGGCGCTTGCTCTAACCGTCACTTGATTGATGGATGTGTATTAAAAGATTAAAAAAGGGGGTAATAAACCTTAGTTGGAGTTCTCTTGGAAGTCCTCGTGTGACTCAAATACCCCACTAGGGTCTATCCTGGACCCTTGGTTGTAATGAAACAGAAGAAAAGGTGGGGGAGCACAATGTGAGGAGGATTTAGTATCTTTCATCGACGGTCAATGCGTGTTTTTAGACTCTATTGATCCCTCATAAAAGAAAAACTCCTTGAATAGGGAGTTTACGTATTGTGTATAATCACAGGGTGTAGAGGAATAATAATAAACTTACACGGCCTGTGTATTTTATCCCATCAGGGTTTCTTTGACTTCTTTCCTCCGCGTCTTCTTCTGAGTGGTAGTACTGCTTTCTTACTGGTCCTCTTTTCTCCTTTGGGTCGTGGATTCTTGACTGTAATTCGCCTCTCGTGCGGTGATGTGAGTGTAACACAAAAGGCAATTAGGTGCATAACATACACAAGTTTGCTGCGGAATGGGGGGTGGAATAATATGATGTTGTAAGTATCAAATATTGATTGATAATAACCCACTCACAAGGCCAATGTGAGCGATCTCATATAGCTGTATCTTTGTAAACACCAATGCAATAAACAGATCCTTGGGTAGATAACATATAGCCAAGGAACCGGTCAAATGTCAAACCTGGTGAGAGGGGGGATTAGGGATATACCAAAATACTCACACACGGGCAGTGTGAGCACACACTCATAGAGGTATCTTGATACTCCAACGTCAATGATGGTAGGTAGACACCTACGGTCTATACACACATCTAGTGGACTCAGGGACACTGAACACTTATGGAAGTGAAATCTTATTTAAACTATCATAGGAATAACAATACACTTTAAACAGTAGGGGGTAGGAAATATAAAATATAAAAACAAAGAAGCCACTGATGCTTCTTGAAAAGGGAGAATAAAACAGCAAAGGGAATAGGGGTGATAGTGGGTACAAAGTCTCTTTTCTCCGCGTCCGTATGAAGAGAGTCTCCACGGCACCTCTCCGTTCCCCTCACTGTTGCTCGCACAGTTCCAAAGTCGATGAGCTACGCGTTTCCCCTACACAGGGCTTCCTCAGCTCGTAAAAGGGGGGTGGTTGGTTCTAGTCCCTTTAAATAGGCACTGGTTCTGTCCCCTCATAATTGGTGATTGGATTCCGGCTCCTGCTTGACGGAGAGCCGCCATCTTGATTAATCGTAGTTCTGTAGTGGGCGCTCGTTTGACGTCAGTTGTTTGCACCTCATGGTTGGAAGGCTTCCTTGCATTAATCACTTGCGCATGCGCTTTTCAATCAGTCCGTAGTCCCAAGTGTTCAATGTAATCTGTCCCGTTGTTTATTCTTTTTCAGCACTTCATATGTCCGGTTCGCTCCCTTCTGAGTTTGGATCCCTCACGGGTTTCTAAAATACACAGAAGGGGGTGTGTATGTGGTCCTCTTTGGAGTGGTAAAGGGAGCAAATAATTGCCATTAATAGTAGCATGATATGTGACATTTCATATAAAATACATTAGTCTTAATGTGGATCTATCTATAAAATATTCTCAATCTAATTGTGTTTTAATTGGTTTGACAGTCAATAAACATGTCATCCCTTCATTATTACAAAAAAGTGTCCAGACTGTGTTTAATACGACTACCGTGAAGTCAGTATATGCATAAAAGTTGATATTTGAGGGCATTTTCACATGCCGTGTATTATCAAATGCCCATGTTACTGTTTGTATTGCAGATAAGGTATATAATCAAACCTAATGGGAGAAAGTCTTAAAAAAGGTCTTTATATCAAGACTTTTAAAAAATATTTAAAAAGTGTTTTAAATATGGGTTTTTAAAAAGGACAATAGGTATAAAGATTCTCAAGTGGAGCTAAAATCTGCCCCTACTCTATATGGAGCCCTTTTGGTATCGACTTATGTAATAAGGGGTACACTAATCTAGTTTAATTATTGAAAAAGGATCCCAGGATGTATATGCTAAAGAGGCGAGAGCAGATGTCCCATAAAGCCCCTAAATCTATGTCAATGTTCATCCCCCTTGGTGTTAAGGTTTTTAATTTATAAATCCAGAATGTTTCACGCTGGCATAATTACGCAGCCTGTCTCCCCCTCCTCCAGTGGGCATCCACTCTCTCGATCCTTTTATGTTAGACCCCTGATTACCCCCATTTACTGACTGAATGTTTGGAGCCGCTATGTGTCATTAGCTGCCTCCTATATTTCCCATGGTTCCAGTACGCGGACCTCAAAGTCTTGTAGAGCGCCCTATTACTGGAGACCACATGGGCATGACCGGAGGTATACGATGTAACTGTGCGGCAATTTAGGTGTTGTTTAATTTTAAAAACCTCTTTCGTGATATTTGAGTAAAAACCTCTTCTCCCTTTTCGTGACCTGTTTACAAGCCTTACAGCCAGACAGCGAAAAACCAAAAAAACCCATTGGCAAAGTAGCCAATTCTGGGTGTTAGTCACTTCTGCTTTCTTGAAGACACTTGGGGCCAGTTTCGCTTTTATACAGGGGCTTTTCTGAAGATTACTCTTGGGACATCTGGGATATGATTTCTCAAAACAGGGTCTTTTGTACTACATATGCAGTGTCGTTTGATGATGTTTGTATCCTATTGGCATCCGTGTTTATGTAGTGATGAACGGTATCTTAAAATCAGAGCTTTTATCTTTAGCTTTTGATCCTAATATCATCAGCGTCTTAGATTGTTCGTTTTTTCTGTGCTGTGATTTTATGAGGTCTGGTTCATAGCCTCTGTCTTTGAATCTCCCTTCTAGAATCTGGGCTTGGTCCTTAATATATACTGTCATCAGTACAATTCCTTTTTATACGCCTGAATTGGCCATAGGTGGTATGTTTCGAAGCCACATTTCTGGTCGAAGCCATTCTGGTGAGGCATCTTGATGTAAGTAAAAAATTGTTTCATCAGTGGGGTTTAAAAAAGGTTTTGGTTTTAATAGTTGAATGATCTATAGATAGTCAAATCTAAAAATTTTACATTCGATTGCTGTATTCGGTGGTGAACTCTAAATTTATGTCATTCTCGTTATGTATCTAATAAATTTAGTAGTTCTGTCTCTTCCCCTTCCATATAAAAAGTATTCGTCTATGTACCGGTGCCAGGAGACCAGGTGCGCCCTATAGGGATGTGTTTGACCAAATATTCGCTTCCTCCCATCCGCCAAAAAAATGTTTGGCGTACTGGGTGCGAAACCTGGTCCCCATCGCGGTACCGCACAGCTGGAGGTAAAAAGTGCCGTTAAACCAGAATGCATTATGGGTTAAAATAAACTTGATTGTGTCTGTAATAAAATTTTGTTGTTCCTCTAGGATTGTGCTATCCCTCATAATGGTCCTGTCAACCGCCTCGAGGCCATCCCTGTGTCTAATACTTGTGTACAGGGATTTTACGTCGCATGTTGCCAATATAAAATCATCTTGCCACTGTGTGTCGTTGAGTATGTTTATGACTTGAGTTGTGTCTTTGAGGTACGATCGTCCTGCTGTTGCATATTTTTGTAAAAAATGGTCTAGGTATTCTGACAGGTTCTGTGTTAGTGAGCCGATGCCCGATATAATGGGCCTGCCTGGCGGGGTTTCCATACACTTATGCACTTTTGGCAGGAAATAAAATACAGGAAGGATTGGGTTATCCTGATGGATATACTCCCATTCCTTACCGTTGAGGACCCCCAGGTCTTTACCTCTGCCTAGAATGATGTCTAATTCCTGCTTGTGAACCTTTGTTGGATTCTGGGTCAATTCCTGATACGTAGTCCTATCACCCAAAATTCTATTCGCCTCTAAGAGATAATAATCCGTGTCCATCACTACCACGCCGCCGCCCTTGTCTGCTGGCTTGATAGTGATGGACCTGTCATCTGACAATCCCTCTAGTGCTTGTTTCTCCTCTTTACTGAGATTGTCCTTGAACCTCTTTGTGTTTGTTGTTAATTTCTCTAGGTCGTCTAGAATCAATTGATGGTAAACCTCTAGATGATGTCCTTTGCTGCCTGTGGGATTAAACTTGGATTTCGCTTTTAAATTGGAATGTGTGAAACTGTCTGTCTCCTTTTCTGTCAATATCACCGGGGTAGTGTTAATCGTATCCCTAGTCTGAGCGTCCCTGTTTATAAAAAACCTTTTCATAGTCAGTTGCCTCAAGAATTTATTCGCGTCCATAAACATGGTGAAACCACTTGGTCTGGTTGCTGGTGCGAAGTTGAGGCCCCGTGCTATGAGACTCAGTTGTGTGTCTGTTAATTGGGTTTTGCTGATGTTGAATACCCCTTTTACTTCGTTTGTTTCTTTTGTGGGCCTCCTTCTACCTCTCTTTCCTCTCTTTCTCTCTTTTTCCCTTGTTTCCTTTCCTCTGTCTCTGGGTCTGCTGGTGTTAATGGTTTGTGTTTCGACGTGTGGGGGTGTGGTGTGCCCTGTTCTAAAATAGCCACCGTGGGTCCCTTCTTTGTGCGTTCCCATACCGGACTTCTATTGGGTGATCTGCTTGGGCGTCTAGCTCTCCCTGTTTCCCTTTCTCTCCGTCTTGAGTGTTCTCGCCTGTCTCTGTATCCCTCCCTTTCGCCTCTCCATTCTTGTCTTCCCCCTCTCGCTGCCCTATCATAATATGATCTGTTACCCCAACCGTAGCGTCCTTCTCGACTCTGATACTCTCTACGGTGATAGTCCCCTCTGTCTCTGTAGTCAGATCTTCTGTCCCCTTCCCAATAGTGTCGGGGCCTCTCCTGCTGATAGTATCTATGAGTGTAGTTCTCCTCTTGTTCTTTGGGTGGTCTTCTATCTTTTCCCTGTTTCTTATCTATGTGTTTGTCTGGGCTCTCTTTGTTGGTCCTTTTGGGGAGGGGGTCATAAATTAGGGGTTCTTTCTCCACATGATCTGTTGGTTTGCAGTCTGTGGAGTTGAATCTGGGCCTTTTCGGTGTATGTGTGCTGCTATCCCTACTTTTATCGTTAGGTTTGTTTTGGCTACTTTTGTCCCACTTCTTACTTAAACCCTCTTTATAATCTTCTTCGTCTCTCTTAAATTTCAAATTCTTTGAAATTTCGAGGCTTCTCTCTAGGCTGTCTATTTCCCCTGAGAGTTTCTTGTTCCTATCTTTGAAAGTGGCACAATGTTTAAGTGGTTCTAACCTCACTCTTATCTCATTAATCTCCTCATCTAGTGTTTTGAGGGTGGATTGGTGGTGTTCTATTAAGAGTTTCATAAGGTCGTTGCCGCATGTGTCTAGTATAGTTTCCCACCTCACAGTGAACTCTATCTCATGTAAGTCAAAGGAGGGTTTCTTACTTACTCGTAATCCCCTTGGCACCCTTTTAACTTTGATGTATTCTTCTAGGTATGCCATGTCTAATACTTTCCTTGTTTCTTTTTTAAGTAATTTATCCAGGGCATCGAATTCCTCATTAACAATTTCCGAATCCTTTTTCTTCTCTGTGACTTTCATTCTGTTAGCCATATCCTTACCTCTTAGCAACCGTTTTTCAAAGATGCTAAGTGTAATTTCTGTGGCATCAGTTTCTATTCCTGTAGTGTCTAATTCTACTTCTACGGTGTCCATCTCTGGTTCTAAATCTCTTAACTCTGAGTCCATAGCGGATGGTTCAGATGATGTCTGATAGGCCAGAGATAAAGAGGAGCTGCCAACAAGTGGTTTGGATAAAAGAGGAGTTGTATTGTTTTACTCGGGCGCTTACTCTAACCGTCACGTGATTAATGGATGTGTATTAAAAGATTGAAAAGGGGGTAATACAACCTTATTTGAAGTTCTCTTGGAAAGTCCTCGTGTGACTCAAAATACCCCACTAGGGTCTATCCTGGACCCTTGGTATAAATGGAACAGAAGAAAAGGTGGGGGAGCACAATGTGAGGAGGATGTAGTATCTTTCACTGACGGTCAATGCGGTGTTTTAGACTCTATTGATCCCTCATAGAAAGAAAAACTCCTTGAATAGGGAGTTTATGTATTGTATGTAATCACAGGGTGTAGATGGAATAATAAATAAACTTACACGGCCTTGTGTAAGTTGTATCCCATCAAGGTTTCTTTGACTTCTTTCCGCGTCTTGCTTCTGAGTGGTAGTACTGCTTTCTTACTGGTCCTCTTTTCTCCTTTGGGTCGGTGGATTCTTGACTGTAATTCGCCTCTCGTGCGGATGTAAGTGTAAACAAAAAAGGCAATTAGGCGCATACATACATAAGTTTGCTGCGGTATGGGGGTGGAACAATATGATGTTGCAAGTATCAAATATTGATGGATAATAACCCACTCACAAGGCCACTGGATGCTTCCCGACACACGAAGGTGCTAGTGCAGCACTCAGGGTGCCAATGATAAATCCTCCTGCTCCGCAGGACGAACGTGACTAAATGAATAGAAAAGCACACAATCTGACGTCACTACGTTTTCGACATACGTTTCGCGTTAGCGCTTTGTCAAGGGAGTTCATTTTTTTAAATTTAGCTCACCCGGGGGCCCCTCAGAGTTTATTTGTGGACCCCAGCCCTTTGTGGATCCCCGGTAAAATGGAATTTTATTGTTTTTTTTAAGTTCCTTAAAAAAAATACAAATGCCACAGGGGTAATCAATATAAACTCACAACTATATCTACCGGTAATGTTGCGGCTCTCTATTGGTCATTTTCTTGTGGGTGGTGGAGAGATGTTCCTGAGAGCTGGTGTCTAGGTTCTTTGCCCCTGTTGGAGGCCCTGTGTTCATGAGAGACCGTGTCTCAGCTCTTTGCCCCTATTGGAGGCCCTGTGTTCCTGAGAGCCCGTATCTCGGCTCTTTGCCCCTGTTGGAGGCCCTGTGTTCCTGAGAGCCCGTATCTCGGCTCTTTGCCCCTTTGTAGGTCCTGTGTTGTTGAAAGCCTGTGTCTCCATTATTTTCCCCTGTTGGAGGCCCTGTGTTCCTGAAAGCCTGTGTCTCGGTTCCTTGCCCTTTCTGGAAGCCCTGTGTTCCTGAGAGTCTGTGGGGGCTATGCACTAAGCTCCGTTAAGTTACTTTTAGACCGCAAAGTGCTCTTCGATCGTGATTTTTGGCTCAACCCGATGCACTAAGCAATGCAAACAGGCACTTTGCGGTCTAAAAATGAATTTTTTCAGGAATTTTTTCTAAGTCCAACTTTGCTCGATCGCAACCCTGTTTGGGTTAAATTCTGCCCTTAAGCGGGATACACTAAGCAACGCAACCTTAGCAAACATGAAAGTTGCGTTGATCAGAACACGTCAGGTCAGAGTAGATGCAAAGAAATCTGGACTTAGAAAAAATTCTGGCTTTTTATTTTTGCATGCGCAAAACCCATACAGCAGGCCGGCGGGTGTCCCCGGCTGACCCCGCGGGGGTCCCGACAGAGCTCGGGGGTTGCGCGGGTGTCCCCGGCTGACCCCGCAGCAGTGCGGTCCCCGCGACCGTCCTGGGGTCCCCGCGGGAGTCCCGGGGTACCCGCAGGCCTGCGGTACCAATGTTGCACCTCCAAAAATAATAAACAAAAATTATAACTAAATACACCCCCCTAACACATACAATACAGTAATGGCCAAAATTACTATTATCCACATATGGATAATAATGCATTTGGCCATTTTAAATACATATAACATTCAATAAATACAGTCAAAACATATTACACTTACCTTTTACAGGCACCCACGATGAAGGCTGTCTTCATCCTCATCTTCATTCTGCCCATGCCCCTATGGTGCTGCAAAACATGCACAACAATTACAATAGCCAATGTAAAGTCCCCTAACCCCTTAATCACCATAGCGGTTATTAACCGCTACAGTCATTAAGGGGTTAACCCACCCTCACCCACCACTCGGGAGGCCTACATACCCTCCCACACTACCCCCCACCCCGTGAGGCCTAACCACCCTCACCCACTACCCACAAGGGAGGCCTACACACATACCCTTGGGGCCAATACCCCCTCCCCCCACCCCCAGTACCCTACAATAAAAACAATACACAGCCCCACAATAGGAGTTGTATTGTTTTACTCGGGCGCTTGCTCTAACCGTCACTTGATTGATGGATGTGTATTAAAAGATTAAAAAAGGGGGTAATACAACCTTAGTTGGAGTTCTCTTGGAAAGTCCTCGTGTGACTCAAAATACCCCACTAGGGTCTATCCTGGACCCTTGGTGTAAATGAAACAGAAGAAAAGGTGGGGGAGCACAATGTGAGGAGGATGTAGTATCTTTCACTGACGGTCAATGCGGTGTTTTAGACTCTATTGATCCCTCATAGAAAGAAAAACTCCTTGAATAGGGAGTTTACGTATTGTGTATAATCACAGGGTGTAGATGGAATAATAAATAAACTTACACGGCCTTGTGTAAGTTGTATCCCATCAGGGTTTCTTTGACTTCTTTCCGCGTCTTGCTTCTGAGTGGTAGTACTGCTTTCTTACTGGTCCTCTTTTCTCCTTTGGGTCGGTGGATTCTTGACTGTAATTCGCCTCTCGTGCGGATGTGAGTGTAAACAAAAAAGGCAATTAGGTGCATACATACACAAGTTTGCTGCGGTATGGGGGTGGAATAATATGATGTTGTAAGTATCAAATATTGATTGATAATAACCCACTCACAAGGCCTAATGTGAGCGATCTCATATAGCTGTATCTTTGTAAACACCAATGCAATAAACAGATCCTTGGGTAGATAACATATAGCCAAGGAACCAGGCTCAAATGTTCAAACCTGGTGAGAGAGGGGGATATAGGGATATACCAAAATACTCACACGGGCCAGTGTGAGCACACACTCATAGAGGTATCTTTGATACTCCAACGTCAATGATGGTAGGTAGACACCTACGGTCTATACACAATCTCTAGTGGACTCAGGGACACTGAACACTTATGGGAAGTGAAATCTTTATTTAAACTATCATAGGATAAACAATACACTTTAAACAGTATGGGGGTAGGAAATATAAAAATATAAAAACAAAAGAAGCCACTGATGCTTCTTGAAAAGGGAGAATAAAACAGCAAAGGGAATAGTGGGTGATAGGTGGGTACAAAGTCTCTTTTCTCCGCGTCCGGATGAAGAGAGTCTCCACGGCACCTCCGTTCCCTCACTGAGTGCTGCACAGTTCCAAAGTCGATGAGCTACGCGTTTCGCCCTACACAGGGCTTCCTCAGGCTCGTAAAAGGTGGGGTGGTTGGTTTCTAGTCCCTTTAAATAGGCACTGGTTCTGTCCTCCATAATTGGTGATTGGATTCCGGCTCCCTGCTTGACGGAGAGCCGCCATCTTGATTAATGGCAAATTCTTTGCTCCCTTTACCATCACAAAGATGGACACCATATCCACCCCCTTCTGTTATTTTAGAAACCCGTGGGATCCAAACTCAGAACGGAGCGAACCGGACATATGAGCTGCTGAAAAGAATAAACACGGGACGATTACATTGAACACTGTGGGACTACGGACTGATCTGAAAAGGCCATGCGCAGTGATTAATGCAAGGAAGCCTTCCAACCATGAGGGCGCAAACAACTGACGTCATAACCGAGCGCCCACTACAGAACATACACGCATTAATCAAGATGGCGGCTCTCCGTCAGCAGGGAGCCGAATCCAATCACCAATTATGGAGGACAGAACCAGTGCCTATTTAAAGGGACTAGAAACCAACCACCCCACCTTTACGAGCCTGAGGAAGCCCTGTGTAGGGCGAAACGCGTAGCTCATCGACTTTGGAACTGTGCAGCACTCAGTGAGGGAACAGGTGCCGTGGAGACTCTCTTCATCCGGACGCGGAGAAAAGAGACTTTGTACCCACCTATCACCCACTATTCCCTTTGCTGTTTTATTCTCCCTTTTCAAGAAGCATCAGTGGCTTCTTTTGTTTTTATATTTTTATATTTCCTACCCCCATACTGTCTAAAGTGTATTGTTTATTCTATGATAGTTTAAATAAAGATTTCACTTCCCATAAGTGTTCAGTGTCCCTGAGTCCACTAGAGATTGTGTATAGACCGTAGGTGTCTACCCACCATCATTGACGTTGGAGTATCAAAGATACCTCTATGAGTGTGTGCTCACACTGGCCCGTGTGAGTATTTTGGTATATCCCTATATCCCTCTCTCACCAGGTTTGAACATTTGAGCCTGGGTCCTTGGCTATATGTTATCCACCCAAGGATCTGTTTATTGCATTGGTGTTTACAAAGATACAGCTATATGAGATCGCTCACATTAGGCCTTGTGAGTGGGTTATTATCAATCAATATTTGATACTTACAACATCTTATTATTCCACCCCCATACCGCAGCAAACTTGTGTATGTATGCGCCTAATTGCCTTTTTTGTTTACACTCACATCCGCACGAGAGGCGAATTACAGTCAAGAATCCACCGACCCAAAGGAGAAAAGAGGACCAGTAAGAAAGCAGTACTACCACTCAGAAGCAAGACGCGGAAAGAAGTCAAAGAAACCCTGATGGGATACAACTTACACAAGGCCGTGTAAGTTTATTTATTATTCCATCTACACCCTGTGATTATACACAATACGTAAACTCCCTATTCAAGGAGTTTTTCTTTCTATGAGGGATCAATAGAGTCTAAAACACCGCATTGACCGTCAGTGAAAGATACTACATCCTCCTCACATTGTGCTCCCCCACCTTTTCTTCTGTTTCACTTAGAGAAAACACCCTCGTTAAAACATAATCTTTATTAAGTACTTTAAAATAAAACTATTTGGAAAACCGCAAATGCAGGACAAAAAAACTAAATAAAATCAATTAAAACAGGTGGATCCCTGAAGAAACGGGCAAATATCTCAAACAACCATTCCCCACCATTCCGGTAATTTACATTTTACCTGAGATACACAAATCGGTCACTGCACCACCAGCCAAACCGATTATATCGGCCAGAGGATTGCTTTGCCATCCACTATCACAATTTGTAAGTTTTTGTCTTCAGCCCATGGTAGCGCAGATGAGTTCCTTTATTCGTGACCATACAGATTTCATCAATCAAATAGAGGGACTGACCTCCAGTATTGACAACACGATATTAGTTACAACTACGTGGCCAGTTTATACACTAACATCAAACACAATGAAGGCATTGAGGCCAGTAGAATCCATTTGAACAATTATGCCAACCACAAGGGTCCTCCCCCTGATTTTCTGCTACTACTAATGGAAATTATCCTGTATAAACATTACTTCAAATTTGAGCAACATTTTTAATCTGCAATTTATGGGGACGGCCATGGGATCCAACATGGCGCCTTCTTATGCCAACCTTTTTATGGACACATACGAGCAGATTATTTTTCATACAATCCAGGGGGAGCATGCAGGGAAAAAGAAGACAAACAATTTAAGTGGAGGTGTTTAGGAAATTTAAATAAATGGTAATGTCTGTAATCATGGCTCTATGCACAGCCTACTCACAGGATACAGGAGGTATAAAGGCACTTTCAGAAAAAACTGCTGCCCGCAATTCTCAGTGGATATATGTCAGTCAGGAATCCCATCCAAAAAACTCAGGTGGGGAATGGATTACCGGTTGGGAGAGATAGGCTACATAGCACAGATCAATGAAGTAAATTAAATCTTTATGTATAAAATATAAAATGCGCACTCACAATTGTGCATATAAAATCAGGCATATAACACTAATCAGTGTATAACAGGGTCACGGTTGATGTCACTCACCGCCTCCTCTCAGTCGGATGCCTCCAGCTGTTTGTGGATACTCTGCGTGGACTGTGTCTTTGCTCCGTCGCGTCAGTCAGAGCTGTGAAGCCACACCTGCTATGGCTCCCGCGATGTGAGATGGCTTGGTACGGATCTCCTGTTTGGTCAAACGTGACAGAGAATCCTCCCACTCTACGCGTTTCGCCCAGTAGACTGTTATGGCTTCGTCAGGAGTGTGGTGCTGCTGTCACCATGCCAGATATATATATAGAGTCCTAATTAACATTTAATACACATAACCTAACGACCTGTGTTAACCTCAAGCTAAAAGGGTGAATGAGTGAACTTAACAATTGATACACAGTATCCAAGACATAGTTTATACAACTACAATGCTTATACAAATATACAATATACCCAGAGAATCCAATAAAGGTTTGCACATGTGAGATGTCATTCATATTTTCAAATATATATTACAAAATTGCACCATGGATATACACACAATCTCATCAAATGAGTGGGTGATCCCTAGTGCAATATCATGTTAAATATCAGATTACGACATGGGATCTTAACAAACAAGGCTATCTCAACGCCATTAAAGGAATGGAGAAAAAAATGTAAAAAATAATATATTTTATTTTTATCCAAACAAAAAAAATCATTCCAATTGCATATCTAACAGTGAGGTGAAATATAAATTATATTGCTATTAATGGGGGGTAGATAGACGGGCATATATTACTTATACTACTGTAGATTGATGCTCAGAGAAAAAGGGGGAAAAAGGGGTATACAGGATTTCAGGGTGTATAAGTGTTGTTCATAACATAATGCAATCTATCATTTGTTCTATAATACTTGAAATTTGATTTATATAAGGATCGTGTGTATTATTAATGTGCAGCAGTGGACATATTTCTGATAAAAGTGACAATATGTCTAAATTATATTGTGTGTATTACACTCAAAAAGGGAGAATAGCTAAGAACCTATTGAAACATTATAATAGAAAAAAGCACCCCTAGTGTACTACCCACTGGAGGTGCAGTAACCATGTCCCACTATATCAGATGGGAACCACTAAGAATCACAACACCTGCACGTGTTCACATACGAGTAGACCCACATACTCAATGATACCCCATACAACAGACACATCATCTATCTACGCTACATTGATGATGTGTTCCTCATCTGGGACGCACTGAACCTGAGTTATTGGCGTTTATTGATGCCTGGAACAGTATACCATGAACCATTCATTTCACAGCCACCTTCAGTAAGACAGAATTCACATTTTTGGATACGGTTGTATACAAACAAAATGGGAAATTATCTACAAGAATCTTTCACAAAAAAAACAGATAAGAACACGCTTCTTCTTGCAACTTGTCATTATCCTCCACCTTTGAAAAAAGGTTTACCATACTCGCAGTTCCTAAGGACTATCAGAATAACGAGTGATCCACAAGAGTTGGAACATGCACTATCCCAGATGGCCCAACGTTTCCAAGAAAGGGGACATGCCACCAAGGACTATGGCACTGACCAAAGCCAAAGGGGTGGACAGGAATGTGGTTCTTAAAAATCAAGGCAAGAGCAAGGATCGTTTTACTATTAAAAGCACGTTCAGTACGGCCTCTGGCTTTATCAAGAAAAGCATTCGGAAACATTACCACATCCTTGCACAAGATCAGAAAATTGGAAAGAATGTCATTAATCCACCGATGTTCTCATACAGAAGAGGACATCATTTGGGCGACTATTTGACTCAAGCGGACCCATTCACGAAATACACTACTAAACCAACATGGCTACAGAGAGCGGCAGGCGTGTACAAATGCCATGGCTGTATCAATTGCAAGTACCTAATCCTGGGGAAATCAAATTCACATCGCCACAATGGTAATCAGCTCAAAATCACGGATCACTTGAATTGCAGATCACGCTATGTGGTCTATTTCATTCGTTGCACTTGGGGATTATATTATGTGGGTAAGACTATACGAATGTTGACAGAACGTTTAAGCCTACATCGCTCCACGATCCGCAAGTTGTTAGCAGACACGGACAACAGGGAGGATCTGAACCTGCAACCCATTGCAAGAGACTTCAAAGAACATCATCATGGATTATCCACGCTCCGCTGTATGCCGATAATTGCAGATCATGTCTCCAGCAGAGGGGGTGACCTCAACAAACTGCTTGTCCAACTTGAAGCAAAGATGATCCACAGTTTTGATATTCTGAGGGTGGACACCCTACATGCTGATATCAACTGTGCTGCTGAATACAGAGAGTGAGATTAAAGAACCTGTGTTTTATTATACCTCCTGTCTGAGAGTGAAGTCTATTGGGAAGAGGGTGAAAGAGATTCTCCTGCAGAGACTTCTCCCCATACACCTGGGAGCTGCACGAGATGGAGGCGCTGCACCTGTGAGTACGATTCGGGCAAGACCCCAGAAGCCTGTCCTGTCATTCCCCTATAACACCATGCTGGAGACCCAGGGCCCCCTGTTACCAGCAGGTTTGCACCACACTATGCCATGTGACCAGAGCGAGTTTCCCAGAGATAGGCCCTATGTGAGATTGGGTGGGGAAACAGGGTTACATAAATATTTGCCTATTTGCCTATGATTCTCGATATTTGCTGATAATAGGATTCCTTTTCCACAGCAGTATTATATATGCATCATTCATCATGCTTTATGCTACAGGACTACAATTTGTGTCATTGATGGACTGCTGAAATTAAGAATCTCTAATTCAGCGTGCCAGTGAAAGGAGAGAGAGAGAAAGAGAGACTTTTGGTCATTCAACCAGATGGTTTGATTTACTTTGCTTACTGCATTTTCTCTGGTGTACTCAGTACTTTGCTTGTTTAAGCTTTCTATTTGCATTTTGTTGCTCTTTGAGTGCTGCTCGGGTTCTTGGGGTGTCAGGGTTAAGGGAAGTACCTTGTGGTCTTTTTAGACCTGAGGGAACGGGCCTGAGGAAGGGGTATTCCCTCGAAACATTGCCCCCCTGAGTACCCTCCCCTCTTTGTTTGGGCTGTCCCCACTCTTCTTACCTAGTGTTGTCCCACTCCCTATCCCTGTATCATTCACCCCAATCACCATATTTGTGCATTTGTGCCGCATCACTCCATTGATTATCTTGTGCTTATATTAAACTTCTGATCATTTTGGCACAACCCACATTTTTGTATTTTTCTGAGTCAGTGAGTGCTGGAACTTCATATTTTGACTATTAGTTGTGGGGGAATTTGTGTCCTCCTGGTTCCGTTAGCACCCTGCATATTCATTATTATTTTGATAGTGAGTGCTGTCTACTCAATTTGTATAGGAATCTCTGTTCCACCGCTTTATAAATCTACTGACCAGGTTCTATTGGGAAAATGTTTGGTGTATACGTCTCATATGAATTGTGTGCTCTTGCTATCGAAGAAGAAACAGGTGCGCAAATCACATCAGGACATGGAAGAGAAGTAAAAATTCCAAATAGTGCAATATTGTCAACACCAACAATGAAATCAATGCTGATAGTTCTATAAAATTTGCACTCACGTGTACAACGTGATAGTAAGGCGTTGTGGTTATTAGATGTTACCAACTTTAGTTTCCAGATAGGTACTCCAGATCCATAGAAAAGGAAGGGAAATCCATATACAAAAAAGGAAAAAGCAAAATAGTATAATATTGCTTTTAATATTAAAAACACAAAGTATTCCACTTACATAAGTGCCTTTGTGGTGAGCATTCAGACCACCCTGGGTCATATGGACAGACAATTGTTTTTCACAGCAACAGCATCTGCTCCGCGGCCGTCACAGCAAACACTGGGCTGATAAGGTCGTCCTCCACTCTGGATGTCACCAATAAAGTGCCACTCTGTAGTCAATGACTCACCCAACGCGCGTTTCCACATAAATGTCTTCCTCAGGGGCTTATCTACCATCCTGCAATGTATCCCTCCCTTAAATAACCCCCCGCATTCATTTTCAAATTGCGGAGCGTCACGTGTGACGTCATCACGTCCGACGTCACGTCACGCGTCATCTCGCATAATTTAGCATATTCAATTTGTTCAAAACTTTATTAAGTCCTGATGCGCAATCAGTTTTTACAGCCAACCCTTTGGCATATAACTACATGTTATGTGTAACCCACCGCATTAGAATGGAATTGCGGAACGTTACGCGTGACGTCATCACGTCGCGTCTCTCACCGCGTCACGGCATTCAAACATTCAAAACTTTACAAAGTGTTGACACAAAGTTCACATAGCTATCAATTGGGTATAACCCTCTGATAGTTGATTTGCGGAACGTTAGTAGTGACGTCACCGCACATAACATCAAGCAATACTGTATTAAAGGGCTTATACAATCCATGTTAAAAATTGCTACACAGCCACAATTAATTAATTAGGCACAGATTGGTGCTAACTAAGGAAAATTGCAACAGTATTTATACAATAAGTATATATACTGATGCTATATGAGGTTATGGGTATTAAGCTTTCCCTACCTTTAACTGGTACTGTGGACTTTGTGAGTTTCATATGGATGGACTTATGTAAGGTACCTCGGTGCTCTGTACATTTATCACCGTCACTTACCAGCATAGTCTGCTATGTGCATCCATTTATTGTGCATGGTCCTTGTATTCAATAACAATACTCCTACACACATCAGCTGCACCCATAAACGTACTGTATATAGGATCACCCTTTTACACACTGTGGCTGCACTCATAAACGTATATAGGAACACCCTTTTACACACATCAGCTGCACCCATAAACGTATATATAGGATCACTCTCTTACACACATGAGCTGCCCCTATAAACGTATATAGGATCACCTTTTTAGACACATTAGCTGCACCCATAAACGTATATAGGATCACTCTCTTACACACATCAGCTGCCCCTATAAACGTATGTAGGATCACCCTTTGACACATTGGCTGCACCCATAAACGTATATAGGATCACCCTTTTAGACACATTGGCTGCACCCGTAGACTTCTTTTTGTGCGTAAATGCTCTAAGTTTATTTTGGCCGCTGACGCTAGGAGGGGTGGCTTTGAAATCATCCATAACCAGTATGCATTGTCTGTGCAATCCTTTTAAAAATCCCTTCCTGTTTTTTGGGGCTGTGACTTCCTTTTCTGCGTGGGAGGTTTTATTTATAGAGCAGAGCGGAATTCTTGCTTATAAAAACCCTTGCAGATGATAAAAGGGATTGGGGCTTTCTATAGATACACCCTACAGCCAGTTCTGGTGAACTGCAATTAATGACAGGGACGTGTTTAATGGGTTTACGGGTCAGTCCCCTCCTGTAACTCCCCCCGGCCCCCCTGTAACTCTCCCCGGCCCCCCTGTAACTCCCCTGGGCCCCTGTAACTCCCCCAGCCCCCCTGTAACTCCCCCAGCCCCCCTGTAACTCCCGGGGATTACCGTGCAGCATCGGCTCAGATTCCTGGGAGCCCAGTTTTACTATAGAGTTAATAGACATGGCGTGGCCAACTCCAACCACCAAACGGCCTGCTGCCAGGGATATCCCTGCTTCAGCACAAGTGGCTCACTCATTCTGACTGAGCCACTGATTGAGGCACCTGTGCTGAAGCAGGGATATCCCTAGAACCTGGCCTGCAGGTGGCCCTTGAGGACTGGAGTTGGCCACACCTGCACTAGACAACGCCGATCAAAGATCAAAGATAGACGCACCTAACAAACCCAAAGGGACGCGCGCGGTAAATAAATAACTATGTAACTATTGTACCGCAACGAAAACTGTGCACATGAATGGATCCCACTGACCCTATGACCCCTTTATTCTCTTCTGTGCCTCCTCAATGAAAAAAAATCATATAGAATAAGTATATACACACACACACACACACACACACACACAACTAGCAGGGGAGGTAAGGGGCGGGGGTGGGGAAGGGGCAAAGGAGCGGCGGGCGGGGGAAGGGAAACGAGAGGGGGAGAAAAGGGGAAGGCTATGGGGGGGGGAAAGGGGGGAAAGGCATGGCGGGGCCCACTCAATGCGTGACTCTAGCGTGAGAGAGGGCGAAAGGAGGGAGGGTTCCGTGGGTGGGTGACTGGGTGGCGGAAAGTGGAAAGGAATGGGGGGCGGGGGCAACGCGGCAGTGGAAAGGAGGGGGGTGGTGGGGGTGGGGGGGAAAGTGGACAGGAGGGGGGGCAGTGGAGAGTGCGACAGGGAGGGGGGGGACAAGTTGGACAGGAGGGGGGGGGGGGGGGGGTTGCGGGGTGCCTTAAAAATTCCGTTTGTTGGTCCCTGTCGCTCTCCACTCCCCTGTATGTTTCTCGCTCCCTCCCTCTCTCTCTGCTCCTCCCCCCCCCCCCCCAATGCGCAGTCCGGTCCCCACCCTACAGGGTCTGACACACCACACAGTGTCCCACACGACACAGCTGTCACACACACACACACACACACACACACACACCACAAAGTACACACCAAACAACCCACACACACACACAGGTGACACGCACATCACACAGTGTGACACAACACACAGAACAGAAAAAAAAAACAAAGAGGCAAAAAAAAAAGAAAAACAGGTGGGAACAAAATCATTATGGGAAAATACAGTGGGTAAAAATAAAGCGATGAGAAGAGAGGAAAGGAAGATGAAGAGGGGAAGGGGGTCAGTTTGTAACTGGAGCGCCCGCACAATATTGGCCACTCGGCATACGCGTAGGCTGCCCACTACCGTCCCCCCGCCGTGGGGAGGGATAGAGTGAGATGAATGTGAGCCGCAGGGGAGTTGTGGGGGGAGTGGAAGTGAGAGAAAGGAGGGAGGGAGAGGGGAGAGAAGGGAGGGAGAGGGGGGGGGAAGAGGCGGGGAGAGGAGGGGAGCAAGGGAGGGGATGGTTTTGAGGGGAGGGGAGAGAAGGGGAGGCGAGAAGCCGGGAGGTGGGGGGGAGGACGAAGGGGGTAGTGGGCATTGTGTGTGTGGGGACGACAGGGGGACGAAGGGAAAGAAACGGAGGGGGAAGGGGGGAAAGGAGAGAGAGAGTGGAGTTGGCGAGGTAAGTTAGAGTTCCCACCACCAATCTCTGATTGGCCAGAGTGATGATGGAGGCACCTAATTCAGAGTCACCGCCACATAGCACAAACCTTTCGATTGTATATATTAAGATGTGTATGTTTGTAGTCAAGGTAAAATAACTGTTTAATGGTATAATTACATTGGACCCTCTGCAATAAAGCTTATTGTACTTTAAAGAAGAAGAAACAGATGTCCGTGAACACATACACAACAAGCACACACTGTAGTGACAACACCTGTATGGACCATACCAACACACCAGGGTCTACACACGACACAGATGACAAAACACACACCACACAAGTGACACACACACAACAGTGATCACACCACACACAGTGGTCAGAACACGGCACACAAACAAGACAATATGTCAACCTCTCGGCCTGTTCCGCATCGTCGGAGCGGCGCTCGCAGCAGGGCTGAGGCTGCAGGAGGGAAGGGGGGCGGGTGGGTGCCGTGAACGGGGAGCGCCGTCTAGGGCACTCTGCGCAGGCGAAGGAGGAAGGGAGAGGGGGCGCGGGGGGGGGCGGGCTTGGGGTGGGGTGCCTTCTGTGGGGCGGAAGTTTGCCATGCTTAGGGAACTTCTGCGCCCACGACGCTGCAAAAGCAATGGAGAAAAAAGCATAAGGGACAGAGTGGAGGAGGGAATAGGAAGGAAGGAGGGGAGACAGCGGAGAAGAGGGGAGAGCAAGGGGAAGCGGATAGTGGGGAGAGAACCGGCAGGGAGGATGGGACGGCTGAGCGTGGGATGACGATAAGACGGGACGGAGGTGAGGGGATGGGGGAGTGCAGGGGAGTGGAGGGGGAGCTGGGGGGGGAAGCGGACGGGGAGAGAAGGAGAACACGGGAGGGAGGGGATATGAGATGAGCGAGATGGGGTAGGGAATGGTGGTACTGGTGAGTGGGTGGGTGATGGGGGGGGAGCGGGGGGGGGGTCAATGGGAAAGTTTGAGAGGCGGAAAGGGGGGAAAAGGATGGGTGAGTGGACAGTTGGTGTGTGTGTGTGTGTGTGGCCGAGGGGGAGGAGGAGAGAGTGGCAGTTGGGTGTGTCAGAGCCACAAAAATAGATTGGCAGAGGCTGTAGGACCAATCAGATTCACCGCAGAATAGCGACTAACTTCGGGGATTTTATATATTAAGATACTATATATATAGTTTAGTATTATATTATATCTATATATATAATATATATTATATACATAGAGAACATACGCAGTTGATATTGCCTCTAAATGGATCTGGACGTGTATCAAGTTACACACCAAGAAGAGAAATGGAAGTTGGGACGCAGAGATTGTGTACGCACATTATTACCATCCCTGAAGAATAAATTTGCATGATTAGTGTCT
Source organism: Ascaphus truei (assembly GCA_036426205.1). Lineage (NCBI taxonomy): Eukaryota > Metazoa > Chordata > Amphibia > Anura > Ascaphidae > Ascaphus > Ascaphus truei. The sequence goes on along the minus strand of WSYH01002321.1, from coordinate 4,055 downwards.
GATGACACATCTCTAGGACAAAGGTCACTACTAAAACCTTCCATTAATTTCATCAGTTCTTATGGAAATATTTATCGTATGTTAGCATTTTGATGCCTGTGGTACCATGCAATGCATTTTAAGGCAAGCCAAAATGGGATTTATGGAACCGCTAATTTTTCTTATATCAGATTTCCCCCGCAAAGACTCCCAGCGGATTGGCAGAATGTGTTGAACAATGTCATTAGAATGGAAGGAAGGCATAGGGGCTGGAACGATGAGGGTGAGTGCGGGGGGTGCTGACCGCCCAGGGTGTCGGTGCGAGTGGTTATTCGGCACTCTAGACGAGGACCTTCAGCCCGTGTCCCATGGCCCCTCCAAGTAAAACTTTTCAGATTTAAAAACAAAAAAAATTGATAGCCCCGTTCTCTCGCCCTTCTTCGTTCCGGCTCTCACCCTCTCCTAACACCAAGAGTAACCCGATAAGCAAGTGTCTACCGTGGCGACAGTGATCTGAGGGGAGCAGGGGAGGACCTTGGAACCGGCAGCAGACTCCGGAAGTCAGTGATAGACTTCCGGACGGTGGGGTCGCAATTACGACTGGGGCGCGATCCTCACGTTGGCCGTTACCTACCTCCCGCCAGCCCCCCTGCTCCGCTCACGTCCCCGTTCCACCCCTCTCATGGGCATGCAGGTGGATGCTACCCGTTAGGGGGGTGGGGGGGGGGCTGCTTTGGAGGTATATACAAAGGCATGGGCTGGGGCAGGGACACTGTTTAAAACGAAGAAAGCTGCCGAAACCTTATTTGGGAGCCGATAGAATAACGCTGTCACAGACATTGACCTCCTGGTTACATGAGCAGAACACTGTGGCAAAACAATAGTGATAATTCGTAGACTTCATCCCCCCGCGGTCATCTGCGGAAGAGAGCTGCTCGGGGAGCATGGTGGTACTTAACATGTTGCAACCCATAGTATAGGGATAGAGTGGCAGTCTCTTGCATGGGGATTGTATTCACCACTTGTCGATGGGTCCTGTGCAGCATATACTTTGGCTCCTGATTTTGTAACTTGCTGAAGCGGTGTTGTGTGGTTGTACTATATACTTGACTTCCATTAGTTATGTAGAGACCCTGGTAAGACTTGGGCGTATGAGGCCGTCTATTCCTCCTAACTGGTGGGGGTAGCCCTGCTAGGGCAGGCCGGCAGGTAGTGTATCATGGGTTTCCGCACTGGCTTCAAGCCCTGGGCCTGGATTTGAGTGGTTGCAGGTAGGCCCCCCTGACTCTGTGTGGGAAGGCGAAGGACGAGGACACAGGGGAGGTGGCCTGGCTCACATGCATGATGGGTGGGGATCGTCTAAAGTTTTGTCTAATGAGTTCTAGTGGCAGTCCCTGTGGGTTCGGGAGTGCTGGTGTCTACTATGGCTGTCTGTGTGGCGAGGTGTGACTCAGTGGAGGAGAAGCTACAGGAGGGGGAAAAAAAGACTGCAGTAGGAGTTCATAGAAGTAGTAGTGTGGGGGGACCAATGCCCATCACCTGAGGGGGTGAGGGGAGAGCTGGGGCCTCACGCCGAGGGAGAGTCTTTGCCCCTTGGGGTGGAGGGTTTGGGAGAAGAGGGAGGTTGGGGCAGTGGGGTCCCAGACAGCCATCTGAAGAGGGTTACAGTATGGTGAGGAGATAGATAGGAGACCCGAGAGAGGAGAAGGGGAAGGAGGAAAATGGGAAGAAGGAGGAAGGCGAAGGATAAGAAGAGTGAAAGAGGACCTGTACATTATTCTACTGCTATTGCTGATGTGAGCCGTGGGAGAGAGTGTGTGTGAATCAAGGAGTCCTTTGTGCTTTTGAAGAGGACTGGAGTGAGACTGGAAATCTCTCGGCCCTGTAGACCAGGGATCTTTGAAGGATAAACCTACGCTGATAGGGGCCTTCTTGACCAGAGATGGAAGGCGCTGAGCATGCCGGTTGCTAGAAAGATGAAGTGGCATTAACCCCAGAAAGAAGCCTGGTCCGCTTGTTGTCCCGTAGTACCATCGGGGGAGCGGGAGGGAGAACTCAGGCCATCCGTGTCCTGCACGGTTATGCCACCCACCATAACGACTGTAGCCAAACCCTCACGACCCCTAGGAGGTCTAGGCGACCGGGGAAGGGGGGGGGGGGGGGGGAACATGGGGGGGGGGAAGGGCGTGGGAAGGCGGGGGAACATGGGTTACATTTGGAGGCGAGGCTGCGAGGCTGAGACTCTAGAAACCGGAAAAAAAAAACCAGCGCTTTGCCAGCGAAGCAGAGCTGGAAGTGTGTTGGTAGCGTACAACCCTTCCATGCAAGTGCTGCACGGGAAAGGAGGGGAAGAGTCGGCACAGATGCAACAAAGGGGTAGTCAGGGTGAGTGTGTGCACTCTCGCACAGTTACGCCCTGGAGCCTAAGAGGGTTGTTGTGAAGTGTTTGGAGATGGCGAGGTGTTGAAAGGATTGTATGGCTTGTGTAACGGGAGGGGTGGTGGTGGGAGAGGGTGTGGGGGCTTTATAGTGTCATTAGTCCCGGGTGGAGACAGATAGTGGAGGCAACTGGGGAGGTTAGCGTTTAGTGGGGTGGGGTGTAGGGGTTAGCCTGGGGTAAACTTAGTTCCGAGGGGGAGCCGGGACCAGGGGCCCCGCACCGACTATGAGTGGCCAAAAGTAGGATGGATGCCTGACTTAGGGTGATGGCCGGTGTACGAATAGACAAGACACACATAAAACACACCACAAATCAGTAGGAGTTACTTGCAGGGAACCGTCAGCGAGTGTCGGGGGTGTGTGTACCAGAAGAAAAGAAAGAGTTCGTGGGCAGAGAAGCTGGGGGTGTTGCCATAGATCATCCTATCAGTGGGGGAAGTGTTTAAAAGCAGAATCAGAGAAAGCATGCAGAGAGTATTGAGAGTAATCGGAGAGGTTGTATCAGTGAGACAGTCGGGGTGTCTAGGAACGAGTATGCACTTTAGACACTGAGAGTAGTGAAAAAGTATATGGAGTTATACATTTGGGCGGGCTCACAAAACGGATGGCGTGCTGCCGAAACATGTGCTCGCGAGGGCAAAAAGAGAAGAACAGGGGGAAAGAAAGGAAGGGAGGTTAAAAAATGGCGACAGCCATAGCCAAGCCTGATCCACGGCCCGTAGCAGCTAGCCAGCCGGCGCCGAAAAATGGCGACAACACTCCCGCCAAGCCTGGATGCGTGGCATTGTGCACGCGTGTGTGGGCAACAAGCTTGCAAGAGCGAGGAATGCTGGCGAGAGTGGTGCAGGGGGGTTTTCGCCCGCCAGCCCAGATTCCCGGCAGAGGTTCTGAGGTGAGAAGAGGGGGAGACGGAGAGGGAGGGAGAAAAGAGAGGGAAAAAGAAAAACAAACACTCGGTAATCTGGGGGGGAGATGGTGCCGACACGAGAGCAGCCAGTCATCAAACTGAGGCGGGCGGAGAGCAGTTGGGCCCCTCCTCTTGTTGTAACACAGAGGGGACGGGGGCCACAGCAGACGCCAGGATCAGAAACTGTCATCCCGAGAAGAGAGGGAAATTTAACTCACGGGCAAAGCCGGGTCTCTCAGCTAGTATATATATATATATATATATCAGATAAATGCTAACTATCTTGTACTGATAAATGTCAAGAACACCTAAATATAAAATGAACAGGTGTGATGTGTGAACAAATATAAATAAAAAAAAAAGGGAATATATATATGTGTGTTAATAATACAGAGTATAAACACAGGTGTTAAAAAAACTATAAGATATACAAGTGATCAATGTATAATATATATATATTCTATTCTTTCACAGTATATATTTATTTATATATATTACTAGCTGAGAGACCCGGCGTTGCCCGGGATGTAATGTTCCCGCTCCTCTCTCTCTCTTCCCCCCTCTCTCTGTTTGTCCCCCATTCACATCAATCCAGTCTCCCCCCTCCCTCCTTTACAGCTTCATGCAGTGTGTGTGCGCGCGCGCGTCAGTGAGTCTGACGCAGAAACACAAACACACACACACTGACTGACTGAGGCACACACACACGCACACACTGACTGTGTGTGCG
>WSYH01002320.1:76533-90267 GCA_036426205.1 Ascaphus truei | reverse complement strand
GAGAGCGGCCCCCCGTATAACTCACTGAGAGCGGCCCCCGTATAACTCACTGAGAGCGGCCCCCCCGTATAACTCACTGAGAGCGGCCCCCGTATAACTCACTGAGAGCGGCCCCCGTATAACTCACTGAGAGCGGCCCCCGTATAACTCACTGAGAGCGGCCCCCGTATAACTTAGACCTGTATATTCTTGCTTGTCTAGGCCCTAGATCCCAGGTCACGGGTCGGTGCTATACTCCTTACCTCTGCCCTGCAGGTCTGACTCCTGGGCTGCAGTTAGCACTGTGCTACAGGCACTGACCCCCAATATGTATGACAGTTTCAGTAAGAATTAGCAAATAAAGAACACCCCTTGTGAGCACATTCACGTCGTTGTCCATTATCTCGTAGGATACACTGCTTCCACTGCAGCCAGGGATTGTGGGTAATGACATGTAAATGAGCACACAGTGTCCCTTTTTGCTTCTGGTCCATTTTAACATGGACCCCTGGCAGCTCCTGCCTGCCGCATTACACAGAAGTGGAACATTGTATCACGGGAACAGGGGCAGATTTAGGTCTCTCCTGTTAAGGATTCCGTGGGGTAGTTATCAGCGGCGCACTTTATCCCCTCCCCACTGTGGTGTAAACGCACGGTCTTCATCAGCAACATATATCTATATACGTAGTGCAAGCCTCTGCCACTAACCCTAGAAATGCCGCTGCAGCCCGTGGCACATCCCCTGCAGTGGGAATGGAATCCGTGGCCCGTCTGGGTTTGTTTTTTTGCTGCACTTTTCTCAGGAGACTTTGATAAGTAAATAGCCCCCTTATATTGTGTCTAATGATGCTGGGGTGGGGGCACCTTAATACTCAGGCTAGGGATGTAGGTACGTTGCAGTATGTGACACCTTCTAAGGCCGTGTTTATACCAAAAAACGCGCGCGGCGCCAAAACAAGTAGCATACCCACAATGGAAGTGCTCACAGCGCGGGGGCGACGGTCGTTTCGCGCCGTACTGCACAGCGGCCGGCTGGGGAAGAGACTTCGAAACTAAGCTTCCTCTGCCCCGGAATAATCAAGATGCCGCTCAGCGGCAGCGCAGGGTGATGTCACAGAATAGCGCTGCCGCCCTGCAGCTCTTGGTATAATCTCCGCCTAATGGATCAGCATGCACATTTTCCAGCTATGAAATGATATTGTTTGGAGCTCTTACAACCTCTCAGTGTACCCCAACTGCCCCAAGGGCAGCACACAGAGGGCAACTCTGCACAATGTGAGTGAGGGAGAACATTACCCCCTTTTTCCAAACCTCCTCGCCGTATTTAAGCACTCTGGGATGGGGGGCCGCAATCAAAGTCAGGTTGAAAAGATTGGATTAAAAGGGCCATCAGGCCCAGGGTCCAGTTACTGCTTCAGCTGGGCCTTTGTTATCAGATAGAAACCTTAGCTCCTGAGGCTCCTCGGGTCCTGTGTCTGCTCCGGCTGTAGGGTGATACCGCAGGTCCGCGGGGACTTGGAGAACAAGGCACACTCTGTAGGGATGAAGCTGGGAGCACTGAGGCACAACAGGATTTCTGTTTATATCCTCTCTCTTCCTCTGGGGCGAGGGAGGGTCAAGCTTTCTTCTTTTCCCAAATCCCTTGTGCTAAGCAGACTGTCAGATGTGGAAAAGATTTTCTTTTTGGTGAGATAAGGAACCTGTTGTTCCTTCAATATGCCGAGAGCTACCCCCCTGAGCTCCAAAACACTATTAACCAGGTGCAAATTTGTTCTTTATTTGGGGGCCTTATTATAGATAACTTACACCCGGCGTGCTAGCCCCACCGAACCATCTTCCATTCCTTGCTTCTTCCCTTGAGATTGTAAGCTCTGTGGGACAGTGACCCTCTTACTTATCGCCGTTATATGTGTACTGGGGGTGGGGTCGGATTCCAGGGGTGATAGTTGGGATTTGAATGGTGGAGTTGGGCAGTTGGAGAAGTGGTTAGGAATAGGACACACACAATGAACGATGGGTAATTTGATAGGGATGCGAGAAGTTGTAAATAAGTCGTTTAAAGTACCACATTTTCCTCCTGCTTCTCCTTGGGAGTCAGGGCGAGGGGTGCCCTGCCTGTTATCTGGTGAATGTGTAGTAGATTTGCGGGGCCGTGGAAGGGGGACTCTACAATAGTAAGGTAAATCCAGGACGGCTGCCACAAGACCCCGAACACCGGGGATGTGCCTATGTGGTGTCACCGCACAGCTGGGGGTATATATTTACCTGGGCTCTAATTGGAGAGCATGTACAATGCCTTACATAGGTACAAGTTATCATTAATTGCCATATGCATCACTGACTAAATCCCCCTCGTTAGAAGCGCCTATAGAAGAGCTGCGATGAAAGCTTCCCGCAGGGTATAGCTGCAACGCAAGTAACACAGAAATAAGCCGATGGCGCCTCCTGTTTAACAACGCTGTTACATTTTGAGCCCCCAGATCCCCATACCCCCCCCCCCGTAACAACGCTGTTACATTTTGAGCCCCCAGCTCCCCCCCCCCCCCCCCCGACTGACACCTCCCTCGTCGTTTTCTTAATTGATAGCGCTGGACTTGGAAGCGAGAAGAGGACAGTGGGGAGCAGAGGATCTTCAGATGACCTGAAGGAGGCATGGTGAGGGGTCTTTCCAACACACAGAGAGGGGTGCAGGCAATGCAGAGGGGTGCAGGCAATGCAGAGGGGTGCCGGCAATGGGGTGCCGGCAATGCAGAGGGGTGCAGGCAATGGGGTGCCGGCAATGCAGAGGGGTGCAGGCAATGAAGAGATCGCGGGGTTATTCCTGTCATTTCAACCCCCCTGTGTTACATCAAGGAATTAAATCACATCGGAAAGAAATATTTGTTTTAACCCCTTCACTGCCCCAGGGACGTGCAACACATTGCCAAACTATGCCAGCAAAAGGGTTAAGGCAAGGGCGGGCAACTCCAGTCCTCAAGGGCCACCAACAGGTCAGGTTTTCAGGATATCCCTGCTTCAGCACAGGTGGATCAGCATCCGTCCCATAATCAGTGGCTCGGTCGTAGACTGGGGTGTGGAGTTGGTCACTCTGGGGTTAAGATGAAGCTGGCAGACACGCTTAATGTATCTGATCAGGAACCAGAATCTGTAGTGCTTTGTTTGGTAATGACTGACCCGCCCGGGACTGGCAGTTTGGGCACTTATTAAAGTTTGTATATAATATATCCGAGGGTAACTGTTAGGGTTGCCAGGCGGCTTCTCCAAAAATACTGTAAACAATGGTGAAAGGTGCAGCGCGCTGGAGATACGCGCGCACACACACACCTATCTCCACTCCATGCTGTTTCCTTCTCTCCTTGGCCCCACCCCCAGGCTCCTAAGACCACCTCCTGATTGGCTGCATTACCGAGCAGCAGCCAATGAGGATGGAGGATTCTGCCCAGCCCCCTGGCAGTTGCCTTGCTTGGGGGAAATCCTGTGGCCCCCCAAGCCGGTCAGGTCACTATGTCCAGAGAGGTAATACCGGACTCATACATATCCAGAGAGGTAATACCGGACACATACATGTCCAGAGAGGTAATACCAAACACATACATGTCCAGAGAGGCAATACCAGACACACACATGTCTAGTATTACCTCTATTTTTTTACAGGACCGAGTGTTCAATACAGGACAGTACAGTTTAATACTGGCCACCTGCCCACCCTACCAGTGGCTTTTGATAAAAGTACCATATAAGGGGAAATAAAATGTTAAGATAATAATAGCCGTTCCTGTGTGCACAACTTCCATAGCAACACGCAGGAGAGGCGGGAGGTGCGCCTCCTCCCACAGGAGGCAGATGGAGGTCGGCAGGAGAGCATCTGTTGCTTATGATGATACTCCAGGAATACTAGAAACATTTAGCTTTAGGAAGCATACGGAGAGAGACGGGCAGTGCCAAGAAAACGCCTCCACTATTTATGGAGCTCAGAGAAAAGCGCAAAGTGCAATAATAACAGGCGAAGGAGTGATGGGTGCCCGGCTATGTACAGCACAGAGCATCTTCATAGTCACCATTTCTAGAGTGAAGCAAACTAGAGAACATCCATATTGGGGCTCAACTTCAGTCCTGGAGACCCCCAAACAGGTCACGTTTTCAGGAAATCCCTGCTACAGCACAGGTGGCTGAATCATTCCCTTGTTCAGCACACGTGGCTCAATTAGTCCCTGCCTCAGCACAGGTGAGCCAGTGATTGAGCCACCTGTGCTGAAGCTGGGATATCCTCAAAACCAGACCTGTTGGGGGTCTCGAGGACTGGAGTTGAGCCCCCTGCTGTAGATTACATAGGAAAGCCCTTACAGCAGAGTATGTTTGACCTTCCCGTGGTTATTACCCAAGGTCACTGGAGACCATTTTTTGACCATGCAGCGCTCTTCCAAGTGAATTCCATTCAAGTGAATCGGACCCAATGCTTTGGTATGATACCGCTTCATAAATCTGTCCCATTATGCCAGGGTGCTATACGGCTTACTGCCACTTAGTAAATAGAGTGCCAAGTGTCCAGTACTGAGTCGGACTGTCCTCTATTTGGACACTGTGTCCAGTAAAAAATGAGAGGTTATACTGGACATGTATGTGTATACCCGTATTACCTCTCTGGGCATGTATGTGTATACCGGTATTACCTCTCTGGGCGTGTATGTGTATACCGGTATTACCTCTCTGGGCGTGTATGTGTATACCGGTATTACCTCTCTGGGCTTTTATTTGTCTACCGTTATTGAATTACCTCTCTGGCGTGTATGTGTTACCTGTATTACCATCTCTGGGCGTGTATGTGTATACCGGTATTCCCTCTCTGGACGGTATGTATATACCGGATTACCCTCTCTGGGCGTGTATGTGTTACCGGTATTACCTCTCTGGGCGTGTATGTGTATACCAGGTATATTACCTCCTCTGGTCTGTATGTGTATACCAGTTTACCTCTCTGTGGTGTGTATGTGTATACCGTTATTACCTTCTCGGGACGTGTAGTGTATACCGGTATTACCCTCTCTTTGCATTGTATGGTTATACCGTATTACCTCTCTGGACGTGTATGTGTTACCGGTATTACCTCTCTGGACGTGTATGTGTAATCCGGTATTACACTCTCTGGGCGTGTATGTTTATACCGGTATTACCTCTCTGGTGTGTATGTTGTATAACCGGTATTACCTCTCTGAGTGTATGTGTATACCTGTATTACCTCTCTGGCTGTATGTGTTACCGGTCATTATCTCTCTCTGGGCGTGTAGTGTATACCGGTATTACCTCTCCGGGCTTGTATGTGTATAACACCGGTATACCTCTCTGGGCGTGTATGTGTATACCGGTATTCCTTCTCTGGGCGTGTTTTTGTATACCGGATTACCGTCTCTGGGCGTGGTATGGTGTATACCCGTATTAATACCTCTCTGGACGTGTAATGTGTATACCGGTAGTATACACCGTCCGGAGGTAGGGGTGTCAGGGGTCTGGGGGTCTGGGAGTAGACGCTGGGGCTGGAGTAGAGTGCTGGGGTCTGGGAGAAGGAGAGGGCCTGGGGTCTGGGATGAGGTGCTGGGGTCTGGAGAAGGCGTGCTGGGGGTCTGGGAGATGAGGTGCTGGGTCTGGGATGAGAGGCGCTGGGGTCTGGGAGAGATGGCTGGGGTCAGGAGAGGGTGCTGGGGTCTGGGAGAGAGGTGCTGGTCTGGGAGAGAGGAGCTGGGTCTGGGAGAGAGGTGCTGGGGTCTGGGAGAGAGGTGCTGGGGTCTGGGAGAGATGTGATGGGGTCTGGGAGAGAGATACTGGGTCTGGGAGAGAGGTGCTGGGGTCTGGAGGGTCGGGGTCTGGAGAGATGTGAGGGGGTCTGGAGCGATGTGCTGGGGGTCTGGAGGGAGGAGCTGGGTCCTGGGAGAGAGGTGCTGGGGTCTGGGGAGAGAGGTGCTGGGGTCTGGGAGGGAGGAGCTGGGGTCTGAGAGAGAGGTGCTGGGGTCTGGGAGAGAGGTGCTGGGGTCTGGGAGGGAGGAGCTGGGTCTGAGAGAGAGGTGCTGGGGGTCTGGGAGAGAGGTGCTGGTGGTCTGGGAGGAGGTGCTGGTCTGGGAGAGAGGTGCTGGGGTCTGGGAGGGAGGAGCTGGGGTCTGAGAGAGAGGTGCTGGGGTCTGGGAGAGAGGTGCTGGTGTCTGGGAGAGAGGTGCTGGGGTCTGGGAGGGAGGCGCTGGGGTCTGGGAGAGAGGTGCTGGGGTCTGGGAGACAGGTGCTGGTAGAGAGGTGCTGGGGTCTGGGAGGGAGGAGCTGGGGTCTGGGAGGGAGGTGCTGGGGTCTGGGAGAGTGGAGCTGGGGTCTGGGAGAGAGGTGCTGCGGTCTGGGAGAGAGGTGCTGGGTCTGGGAGAGAGGTGCTGGGTCTGGGAGAGAGGTGCTGGGGTCTGGAGAGGGTGCTGGGGTCTGGGAGAGAGGTGCTGGGTCTGGGATGAGGGCCCTGGGGTCTGGGATAGAGGTGCTGGGGTCGGGGAGAGAGAGGTGGCTGGGGTCTGGGAGAGAGGTGCTGGGGTCTGTGAGAGAGGCGGCTGGGGTCTGGGAGAGATGTGCCTGGGTCAGAAGAGGGTTGGGGTCGATAGAGGTTCTGGGTCTGGGAGAGAGGGAGCTGGGGTCTGGGAGAGAGGTGCTGGGGTCTGGGAGAGAGATCTGGTTCTGGGAGAGAGTGCTGGGTCTGGGAGAGGGTCTGGGGTCTGGGAGAGATGTGTGGTGTCTGGGGAGAGATTACTGGGTCTGGGAGAGAGGTGCTGGGGTCTGGGAGAGAGGTGCTGGGGTCTGGGAGAGATGTGATGGGGTCTGGGAGAGATGTGCTGGGGTCTGGGAGGGAGGAGCTGGGGTCTGGGAGAGAGGTGCTGGGGTCTGGGAGAGAGGTGCTGGGGTCTGGGAGGAGAGCTGGGTCTGAGGAGAGGTGCTGGGGTCTGGGAGAGAGTGCTGTGGGTCTGGAGGGAGGAGCTGGGGTCTGAGAGAGAGGTCCTGGGGTCTGGGAGAGAGGTACTGGTGGGGGGGGCTGGGTGCTGGGAGAGAGGTGCTGGGGTCTGGGAGGGAGGACTGGGGTCTGAGAGAGAGGTGCTGGGTCTGGGAGAGAGGTGCTGGTGTCTGGGAGAGGTGCTGTGTCTGGAGGGAGGCGCTGGGGGTCTGGGAGAGAGGTGCTGGGGTCTGGGAGACAGGTGCTGGTAGAGAGGTGCTGGGGTCTGGGAGGGAGGAGCTGGGGTCTGGGAAGGGAGTTGCTGGGTCTGGGAGAGTGGAGCTGGGGTCTGGGAAGAGGTGCTGCGGTCTGGAGAGAGGTGCTGGTCTGGGAGAGAGGTGCTGGGTCTGGGAGAGAGGTGCGGGGGTCTGGAGAGTAGAGGTGCTGGGGTCTGGAGAGAGGTGCTGGGGTCTGGAGAGAGGTGTCTGGGGTCTGGGAGAGAGGTGCTTTGGGTCTGTGAGAGGATGTGCTGGGATCTGGGAGAGAGGCGCTGGGGTCTGGAGAGGGTGCTGGGTTCTGGGAAAGAGGTGCTGGGGTCTGGGAGAGAGGTGCTGGGGTCTGGGAGGGAGGCGCTGGGGTCTGGAAGTGGAGCTGGGGTCGGGAGAGAGGTGCTGGGGTCTGGGAGGAGTGCTGGGTCTGGGAGAGAGTGCTGGGGTCTGGGAGGAAGGTGCTGGGGTCTGGAGGAGGCTGCTGGGGTCTGGGAGAGAGGCGCTGGGGTCTGGGAGAGAGGTGCTGGGGTCTGGGAGAGAGGCTGGGGTCTGGGAGAGAGGCGCTGGGGTCTACGAGAGAGTGCTAGGGTCTGGGAGGAGGTGCGGGATCTGGGAGGGAGGCGCTGGGATCTGGGAGGAGGCGCTGGGTCTGGGAGAGAGTGCTGGGGGTCTGGGAGGGAGGCGCTGGGTCTGGGAGGGAGCGCTGGGCTGGGAGGGATCTGGGTCTGAGAGAGGCGCTGGAAGAGAGGTGCTGGGGTCTGGGGCAGCCCCCTCCCTCACAACCTTTAAAAACTAATACCTTATTGGTGAAATGGTCAGCGACTGAGTGTCCAGTGGCGGAGTGGCTGCGGTGGAGGCTGCAAGACTTGCTCACGGCGAGATGGTCCGCGGCCAGATGTCTAATTCCGCCTCAACCAAAGAACAACTTTCCTCTGCTTCAGCATCAGGTTGGTGCAGTCTTCGACTGAGTCAATGATAGAGCCACCTGTGCTGAAGCGGGATATCCTGAAAACCTGACCTGTTGGTGCCTTTGAGGACTGGAGTTGGCCACCCTGGCATAGGCTATATGCCGGTCACATAACAGAATCCGCAGGTCTTTATTTAGCTATATCGAACCTAAGAAACATGCCACTGTGTGTAATTCACTCTTGTCCTTGGTAGCATTGTCCCATCGGAATGCAGACCCTCACATCAGGTAGCACAAACACTACCATCAGACAGAATGTCTCCATCCAAACCGTGAGCACAGACAGATTAAAGCCATAGCATTCATGACTGTCCTCACCATCACTGAATATCCGCAGCAAAACCCATCCTGAGATATAAATCTCAGATAAGAACAGCTCAGGGCCTTACTCCATGAATACTGCAAGCCCACACAAACACAGTCAATTCTCCTACCCTCAGGGACTATCCAGCAAAAGCAATCGCCTATATATTGTCCTAAAAATCACTCAGCCGCCTGCCGGCCTGTCAGACATGACCTTGATATCCCGCACTGGACCGCCAGAGAATAAGATGTATTTACAGGGCACACAGTACCCGTACACTGACCTTATTCTTCTAAACATTTGTCATCGGATCTGATGCTTTTGCAGAAGGTGACGGTGGCAGTCTGCTTGTTTTTTGTATGTCTCGCTGCATCTATCACATTTAAGGCAGTATGGCTCACATTGGGTAAATTAATCCCCACGAAGCACAGGAGAAGCGAGAGAAGAATGGGATGCTCTTCCGAAGATAGCGTGTTTGATACGGCCTTTTATTGCTTTATCAAACTTTTTGAAATGTTAACCTACCTGTGGGTTGAGAAAGACTGAAGTCATGAATATATATATATGCTCTTACAAGTGATATTCTTATTGGATATGCTAACGGTGGGATTTTTGTTGCCTTTTTTCACCCACTATATCTAGTATCTATATATATATATATATTTTCATTTACATAGATAAATCAATACTATCAAGTTTGTGCCTTTTCCATGCTCACCTCAAACCCTTTGATTTCTGATTTTTCCCAATATGCCTGTTTATCTCAACATTTCAAAATTCTTTGTTACATGCTAAAAGGCCCCTCAAGGCGCTCACTAGTACTACTCTTTAATAAACGATTTTCACCACATTCCTCCAAGCGTATCATTAATTATTTCTACTATTTCCTTTTTCTCTGACAAACGCTTTGTCCTCGTCCTTTTTATAAATACCCCCGGTTACCTGAAGCCCCCCTCATGGTTTTAATATGAGTACACAGAAACCCTTTAAGGACTGTACAGACATAATGGGTATATTATCTCATTCACATGATTTGCCTCTATTGGATTAAAAACATTAAATTAGAACAGATCACATTTGGGATGCATGTGAAATTAAACAGATCAATTAAAAATAACTCGCTAATGATTGATAGAATTTTCATCATCTTTATACATATGGACTATTCATTATCCCATTCTCTGTATGCAGACCTCACCAGCAGGAAATGGTTAAAACAAATAAGACAGCAGGATAAGCAGTGGCTTGAGCCAGGTTTAATCATGAAAAATGTTACCTGCATTGTATATTCGTGCTGAGTGTCTGCACTGTTACCTTTTTAAATGATCCCTACCTAAAAAAAGAAAGCTACTTAAAGGTTTTTTTAACACATTCACTGCCCAGACGATGTGTAATGCGTTGCTACAAGCAGCTGCCATCTCTACTGCACTTATTCCCTCACCTCTGCTGTCTCTGTGAGTCTCCCAACATACCTCTTAGATTGTAAGCTCGTCCGGGGCTAGGGATTGTCTTTTTGTCTGATTTTGTTTGTATGTATATTTTTTTATTCTATAAGGCGCCATCTATGTAACGTAGTGCTTCACAAGCAGTACTACACGTGGACATAATGTACACAGGGGTGCACAAAGTTCGGCCGGCCCCCCCTGCCTCGTCTCCCTCTGTTCACCCCCCCCCCCGCCGTCCCCCCCTCCTGCATGGCTCCGGCATCACTTTGCCATGTGCATTGCACCGTCACGCACCCCGCGGTTGCCATGACACGTGTCGCTGGATGTAAGGTCAGGAGTTTTACAGAGACCTCACGCGATCCCCGGCATATCCTTTAAATATCTTCGGGGAAGGCGGGGCCTCTGTAACGCCCCCCCCACAGCCCCCCCCAAAAAAAATATCTCCCAGGGGGGGCGTGCCCCCCACTTTGCGCCCCTGTGATATAACATAGTGGGAATAAGCGCTTCAGACATAAAAGTACATTAGAAAAAGGAGCCCCTGTCCCGAAGAGCTTACAATCTAAGTGTTTGCACTTATTGTCTTCTAAATCCCTGTACTGTATTGTCTCTTGTTAAAGAGCGAGCTGCACTGTGGTTAGGGTTTCCAGTGTCCGGTTTGAACCAGACTGCCCGGTATTTTTGGCCCCTGTGCCCGGTTATAAATGAAAGTTACAACCGGACATGTATGTGTCCGGTATTACTTCTCTCTGAAACGCCGGGTGGGCTGCGGGGGACAGGGCGGACGGCAAGCAGTTGCCGCCATGCCGGGCTCTCCCCCGCTGCAGGCTTCTCCTCTCCCTGTCTGCCCACGCGAGGTGTCTGACGCAACGCCTGGGTCCTCTGACGTTAGCGCCAGAAAGTCAGCTGGCTTTCCGTGGCGCCGGCTTGAGAGGAGGACCGGCGCGCGCGTCACCCACTCGACACCTCGGCGTGTGGACAGTCAGGAGAGGAAGATCCTCAGCGGGGGAGATCGTGCATGGCAAGCAACTGGCTCTGTCCGGCCGCCGGCCCCCCCGCATCCACTGCAGCCCCCCCTCTCTGCAGACCACCCCCCTCCGACCTTCTGCAGCCACTGGGCCTGACCCGACACCCACCCCCAAGGTACGTCTGAATTGATTGGGGGTTGGGTGTATATTTTTTATGTATTGGGAGGTGGTGTATTTTATTGTATTGGGGAGGTGGGGGTATTTTTATTGTGTTTATTTCGGGGCGTGGGGGTAATTTTTTTTATTTAATTCGGGGTGGGGGGTTCGCCTCTTTTCACCATTGTGTCCAGTTTGTTTTCTGGACCAGCCCCCTGGCAACCCGCTAAACTGTGGATGCTATAAATAAATATATACAGACATCCAAACAAAAGCAGCAGACTGCTGTATTTAGCGGTGCTTTACTTCCCCTGTGAGGGATAATGTGCCACGTGCTCATCCTTTGTGCGTTAGAAAGTGGCGGCGCGGGTTACAGGGTTACACGGGAGATAGCGAGTCAGTGAGATCGAATGACTCAGTCTTACTCTCAGCTTAATGGAATCGTGCAGCCAGGAGACTGTGTTTTCCCCTCATTTATACATCGACATTAGATAAATTCCATTTTAATCGTTTCATTTTGGACATTAGCTCTTTCTCTCTCTGATTCTTTCCCCAGTACCCAAAAATTACACTCTTCCCAGTACAGACCGTGCGCGGAGAAAAGCTCCGCGCTGCATTTACTATTCCTATTAATACTACTCTCTGGGCATGTATGTGTATATACCGGTACTACCCGTCTCTGGCGTGTATGTGTGTACCGGTATTACCTCTCTGGGTGTATGTGTATACCGGTACTACCTCTCTGGGCGTGTATGTGTATACCGGTATTACCTCTCTGGGCGTGTATTGTGTATACCGGTATTACCCCCTCTCTGGGTGTATGTGTATCCCGGTACTTACCTCTCTGGCGTGTATGTGTAATACCGGTATTACCCTTCTCTGTGTGTGTGTGTGTATACCGTATTACCTCTCTGGGAGTGTGTGTATATACCGGTATTACCTCTCTGGGTGGTGTAGGTTTTTATCTACCGTATTACCCTCTCTGTGGCGTGTATGTTGTTGACCGTTGTACCCCTCTCTGGTGTGTATGTCTATACCGTATTACCTCTCTCTGGGCGTGTAGTGTATACCGGTATTACCCTCTCTGGCGTTATGTGTAACCGTACTACTCTCTGGGGTGTCATGTGTATACCACGTATTCCCAGCCTCACTCTCTGGGCTGTATGTTGTATACCGGTATTACCTCTCTGGCGTGTATGTGTATACCGGTATTAACCTCTCTGGGCGTGTATGTGTATACCGGTAATTACCTCTCTGGTGTTGTATGTGTATACCGGTATTACACCACTCTCTGGTGTGGTATGTGTATCCGGTATTACCCTCTCTGTGGTGTATGTGTATACCGGTAATTACCTCTCTGGGCGGTGTATGTGTATACCGGTATTACCTCTCTTCTGGGCGTGTATTTGTATACCGGTATTACCCCCTCTCTGGGCTGTATGTGTATACCTGTACTACCTACCCTCTCTGGGTGTGTATTGTGTATACCGTATTACCTCTCTGTGAGTCTATGTGTATACGGTATTATCTCTCTGGGCGTGTATGTGTATACCGGTACTACCTCTCTGGTGTGTATGTGTATACCGGTACTACCTCTCTGCTTGTGTAATGTGTATCCGGTACTACCTCCTGCGTTGTATGTGTATACCGGTACTACCATCTCTGGCGTGTATGTGTATACCGGTATTAACTCTCTGGCATGTATGTGTAACCGGTACTACCACTCTCTGGGTTGTATTTGTATATACCGACGCTACCGTTACTACCCTCCTCTGGAGATGTATGTGTCATACCGTGTACTACCTCTCTGGACATGTATGTTATACCGGTTTACCCTCTGGACATGTATGTATATACCGGTATTTACCTCGCTGTATGTGTAATTACCGGTATTTACCCTCTCTGTACGAGGTAACCCCAACCTTCCCTTCCCCTTCCTCTTCCTCCTACTACGGCACAAAACCAGCTGAGCTGGGGGGGGACTTGAAAGGGAGAATAGGGCATTAAAGGGCTTTATACGCTTAATTAAGATGGCAGATAAGAGTAGGTGATGGTGCATGTTATTTGGTAGGGGAGGTGGTCACTAGTATGTGCAAGGCAAGGCATCTCTTGGGCAGCACGGTGCTCCAACGGTTGCGTGGCCTGACGTAGTAAAACTTTTACAAGGTATTCGTGACCATTTTTGAGAAGCAGTAATTATCATGTTGAATGGGTGACCCATAGTCTCCTCTTTTTCTGAAACCCTAATAAAAAAAAACCAATCCTATCAATTAAATAAGAGGTTTCTTTCCTTGATAAACGTGCGGTTACTACTTTGTTGCCCAGCTGTACACCGCATCTCCCTACTCTCCTTCAACACTCATTATACCTGATTCATTTAATCAAACACACACAAAAACCCCCATTGTACATGACACTCAAGTCATGTATGTTTGTGCTTTTGCAATTAGCAACCACAGTACTAACAGTGAAGATATCCCTGTGACACAGGCCCTGCATTAGTATGTCTCTCTCTCTGTGTCCTCCCCTCCTGTGGGACACTTTATCTGCAGCACCAAAGTCGCAGGCCCGCGTTTTGCAGTTGGGGCTCCTTTTTCCGCTGCAGCAGTAAGTTACCAGGGTAACGGAGGCCTGCCGCAAGAGAGAGGTGTGTGTGTGTGTGTGTGTTTGTGTGGTGTGTGTGTGTTTTGTGGTGTGTTT
>WSYH01002320.1:27943-65882 GCA_036426205.1 Ascaphus truei | reverse complement strand
GATCGCTGCAGGTTAGGAAGCCGCTCTGTGTCTGAGCCCTGATCGCTACAGGTTAGGAAGCCGCTCTGTGTCTGAGCCCTGATCGCTGCAGGTTAGGAAGCCGCTCTGTGTCTGAGCCCTGATCGCTGCAGGTTAGGAAGCCGCTCTGTGTCTGAGCCCTGATCGCTACAGGTTAGGAAGCCGCTCTGTGGCTGAGCCCTGATCGCTACAGGTTAGGAAGCCGCTCTGTGGCTGAGCCCTGATCCTGGAGGATCGTATATCGCACCTTCTGTGCATTGAGGTCACACCACGTTGTAGTACGCTGAAGCCTGTAACGCGAGGCTGCATGCCGTCTCTCGGACGTGCCATTCTTGGCCACATTGCGAACTTCCATCAGTGCATTTTAAATTGTAAACTATTGTTATTTTTATAGTTTTCTAATAGAGTTGGACAGTTAGTATTACTGTTCCCGGGGCACTCTTTGTTTTTCTTTCTTATTAAAGGTACTGATTAAAAGAAATAGTGACACATTTAGATGATGTTGCTTTTTTGCAAAACTTTTAATGCTCCAGACATCATTTTTCCGGTCTAACTCTCCAGAGATAACGTCTTTGAACGTGTTCGTTTTGTCTAGATGCAAAAATAAAAAAAAATTGCATTTCTTGCTTCTTTCTCTAAAGACTGTTTAACTCTTTCATTGCAATGTGTGGCAACTCGTGCAGTTAACGTTAAGATAAATAAGTGCAGAATATTTTTGATTTCCTGGTGTACTATTCGGGAAGTACACCAAGGGGATTGATTTGTATTTAGTGAACAGATGCATCTGTCAGATTGAAAGCCCATGAGAGAGAGTGTGTCTAACAGCCTGACCTCTGGGGCTCTTTCTAGCACGGAAATTGTTTGGGAAATGGATAGAAATTCTTGAAGACCGGAATCCGGTGACAGCAGCTCGTACATCTGGAAATCAGCCTAAAACTGGTGAGTGATAACTTTGGAACTATAAAAGTGTATGTCTTTGTTTGAAAATCTGTGTGTATATCAGAACATATACACCCCTCCCCCCCCCCCCCCCCCCCACACACACACGTGATTGCACTAAGACAATCAGTTAAGAAAAACGAAATCATTAAAAAGTCCACATCTAAACGTGTGTGTGTGTATAATATATGTTTAGTTATGAAAATAGGA
The DNA here is from genome assembly GCA_036426205.1 of Ascaphus truei. Classification (NCBI taxonomy): domain Eukaryota; kingdom Metazoa; phylum Chordata; class Amphibia; order Anura; family Ascaphidae; genus Ascaphus; species Ascaphus truei. Next base: position 64,715 of record WSYH01002320.1, on the reverse strand, counting down.
AGGAGAAGCAGAGCATACTTCTATGCGGATAAAAAAATGATGAGAGCGCGTTCCTATAGATAAAAAATAACCCATTTATTGGATCATGTAATAAACATACGAGGGCACGTAGCCCACACCTACGCGTTTCACGCCGAGGCGCTTTGTCAAAGGATGTGTTTAAATCCTTACTACTGTCCTATGTGGGATTTATCCAGTTAATAATGTCATGTTTTTGGGATCTTTCTACCTTCATCTATTTGCAAATCAGCACATGGATACCTGAGGGGTACGTATTTGCGGACAATTGTTTTTTGATGTTTCACACAGTGATATCTGCCTTTGTTTTTTAGAGCACCACACAGTTTTTTGATATGTTTAGTTATGGACTCTTTATTAATGATTTTGTTTTTCTCAACTAATTGTCAGTGTGTGTGTGTGTGTGTGTGTGTGTGTGTGTGTGTGTGTGTGTGTGTACACGTAGTTACATTTCAGGGTAAAAAAAATGGAATTAAACCCTGGCTAAATCAGTTATCCGTGTTATGTGTAATTTCCGAGTGCGCTAAGCATCTATTTATCGCGAGCTCGCTTAATGCTTTCGTCTGAATCCCTTGTGGCTTCTCTTATTGTTTCATACACTGAGACGCAGCCTTGATTACCTCTTAATTGTTTTTGCATAGAAGTGAAGATGATCTTGCTTAATATATTCAGCTGCATAATTAAAGCCGCTTTCCGAAAGTTGGAGGATGTTGCTAAGTGCATTAAGGCGGTAATTGTAAATGTAATGGGAGAACATTTTCCGTTTAGCCCTTTAAAAGGTTTTTAAAGCCGGATTTCGTGTTAGGGGTCTGATACCTGGGGGTATTGTTCCCCTTCCCTTTGGTAGGGACATGCCCTGTATGTGTAGTCACATGTCGAAGCTCAGCACCTGCATAGCTGCTGTTTAGATGCTGGGTGATGATTTAGATATTGGAACATACTTATATGAAGTATATGGATGCACTCTTAGGAGTGGGAGTCTTCTATCGTTAAGGACAGAAAATAAATATGCAGAAAAAATGGAATGCAAAATTAATTTCCTAGAGCGCTTTTATGCACTGTTATTTATGTCAAAAACCGCTCTGAAATACGCTGCTCATGAGAAACATTCCTCACCATTGCAGCTGCTGTAACTGGTGATGGGCATATCACCCGCACAGAGACTGCAGGGAGGCAGGAGGAGGCCCTGCAATTGTTTTGCTCAGCGAAGATTCGGCACATCCGCCACCCACCGAAAACACGCAGGCAAAGAGAGCCGCGCTCTGGCACCAACTCCAAAGGTCAGGCGGCTGGTGACGTCACGTGTCTTATCCCGAATCAGCTGCTGAACAGACTGCAGCTGGAGAACATCAGAGTAACCGTGAAGCAGGTACTTGGGAGCTGCGTGTACTGAACTCATTCATTCCAGGCACCTCTGTAAGCGATGCTAGCACAGTCACCACATCCAACCGTATAATGCTCACGAGTATCTCACTCTCAACTATATGTAACGGCTGGACCCCCCTTGTCTGACCCACCCAATCTCACATTGGCCCGTGTGGTCTAACCGGTCCCCATTACAAGGTCGTGTGTGGTGGTGCACCTGCAAGTAACAGGACTCCTGAGTCTCCCGCTTGGTGTTATTAGGGGATGTCATCAGGACAGGTATCTGAGGTAGTGGGTACGAGTCCAACTTACTTCACGTGCAGCGCCTCCACCTCATCAGGATCTATGCTTCCGCAGGGAGATGGTCCTGGTGAGGAACTCCTTCTCGGTGGTGACTGCCACTGTTGAGTAATCTCACACTCACACAGTGGGGGTTTCTTTGAACAAGGCATCTTTATTGTAGACGGTGATGTAGCAGACTGCCCTATGCAGCTGCCGGCTCTAGCCGCACATCTTTCCGTGCTGTCCCTTTGCCAGGTACGCCCTCCCGTATTGAAGTGGGATTCCCTTTCTCCTAGGGAGATCACCACTGTGCCAGGTCCCTGGACACAGTGTGGCTTAGACAGACTTGATTGGTCACTCTGCTACCGCTAGTTACAGCACTAGGGTCACAAAAGTATTCCTCCAATCCCTTATGCAGGAAGATACATTCTACCAGATGCTTCTCTGCCTACCTTTCAACACTTTTCAACAACACTAACTGACAGTGTTGTGCCCTTTATACCTCAGGGGGCAGGCGCATCTCTGAGGTCACTATCCAGGGACTCAGAGCATACAGCCACTCCCATCCTTACACAGGGCACCACACCAGGGTGTGAGGGAAAACCTCCATAACTACTGTTGGCAGGCCTGTATTTACCAGGACTTACTGCCAACAGGGAAGATGTATGCAGTCATTATTATGCATGGCTACATATACAAAACCTTTTTCTCTTGGAACAGGGGGTCTCAATTCCAGTCCTCAAACCCCCCCGGCAGGCCAGGTTGTAAGGATATCCCTGCTTCAGCACTGATTGAGCCACCTAATAAGCAGGGACTTATTGAACCACCTCTGCTGAAGCTGGGATATCCTAAAAACCTGACCTGTTGGGGGGTCTTGAGGACTGGAGTTGGGAGCCCCTGTCCTAGAACATAATAACCAACAGATTCTTACCCGCTCAGCCAGTTTGTTTCTGCGACACACAACCTGTCAAACACACTAATAGCCAGCGGCAGAGTTGTTGGAGTGAGGTGGGGGGGGGGGGGGGGGGGGGGAAGATGACCAGTAGACTTTACCAGTTGTGTATTTTTTAGATCGAGTCCCTTCTCAGTAACAATTCAAGCAATAATATCCTACTTGTATTTTTTTTAAATAAATCAGTTCTGTATATTAGAAAAAACTTACTAAAAAAAAATATTTTAAAATTCAACTCTTAAAGCTCAGTTGAAGCTGCCATTTAAAATATATATATATTTTTCCCATTCAATATGAGCATCAATACAATCGGCACACTGACAAGTAAACAGAAGCCGGGAGCTGGATACTTTTACAGGGGCCGTTTGGGGGTCTCCACCACTGACACTTATGTTGGTGCCGCAGCGTTGGCTTCAAAAAACACTTTTATTAGCATGAATGTTGCTGGTTTCCACACCATGTTCCTCAGCCTGAATGGCTGCAGAGTTGTGAAGTGCTTGTGCTTGGCATTGCAGAGTAAGGCCGCGCGTATAGTGTCCGCGACGGGACGGGTGACGTCACCAGCATTATAAGCGCAGCCTAAGATCTCATACTAGCTATTCCATGCCGAGGACCCATTGGAGAAGAGGATATTCCCTGTGATGTTCTCACTTTGCTTCCGCTCTCCAGGTGACAGAGACTAGAATGCACCAACCTTCTACCTGTCCAGATTGCTGCACTAAACAGGCCGAGCTGGCGATGTCTGACTTTCTCGGGCAAAGGAGAAGCAAACTGGAAGCAAGTTTACTGCGAGAGAAAATGGAGGAGCACCTTTACAGCAAAGTAAAGTCATTCTTTCTCTCCTCGTTCTCCCTCTCCTCCCTCTCCATCCTTCCTCCCCTCTCCATCCTCCCCTCCCTCTTTCTCTCCTCGTTCTCCCTCTCCTCCCTCTCCATCCTTCCTCCCCTCTCCATCCTCCCCTCCCGCCTCCCCCCTCTTTCACTCCGTCTCTCTCTCCCTCCTGTGTCTCTCCATTCTCACTCTCCCTGTCCCCCTCTGTCTCTCTATCCCTCGCCTTCTATCCTGTTGCTCTCTATCCTCCTTGCTCTCTGTCCCCCTCACTCTCTATCCCCCTCTTTCTCTCTCTATCCCCCCCCCTCTTTCTTTCTCTCGCACCCCCTCCCCCCCCAGAAATTCTTGACAGTAGCAAGGCAGGCAGATGTAGCGAAGGGCGTTCAGTGAACCAAGTACTGTAGAAAGAATCAAATTATTAAAGGGAGATTTATTGCCATATTAAACTAAATCCATATGACTGAGTATTGCTATAAAGTGCCACAGAAGGTGACCCTGTGCAGGTGCTAACGGTTTTACTGCGAGAGCAATCGGGCACTGCAGGTGTTTCCTTACCCTCCGCAAAGTCTTTGCGATTTCTTCTCCTTTATCTCCCCAGTGATGTGCAAATAAAACATTGCTTTGGGAAGGGGATGCATGATTTTATTACATCCCTCTCCTTCCTCTGTTATATCCCTCTTCCGGTTTCAATCAAAGACAATGTCGTTTCTCTTGTATCTCCCTCTCAGGATCTGATCACTTGTATTGGAGAAATCCATCATTCTCTCCCCAGGCTTTCTGACAAGCCCAGCACCATCTGGCAAAGGCTGCACTGTAGCGTTAAGAAGACATAGCAAGTTACCGCTAACCCCTTGTCTGGTTACACCGCGTCACGCTGGTCTGAGTTCTTCCAAACCTACATGGCCAGTCCTCCCTATAGTCGTCTTTTTTGTCACTTTCTGTCACTTTCTCACTTGAAGACTGAGCAACTGATTGAGCCCCCTGTGCTGAAGCTGGGATATCCTGAAAAACTGACCTGTTGAAGGGCTTGAGGACTGGAATTGCCCACTCCTGTGTTATATGTACCATACACACCATTATTATTATTATAATATATATTATTACATTGAAGCTGTTTAACCTTTTCATTGCTGGACTTCCTGCACAGCATTGCTGATACATCCTTAACAAAGCTCTATCGCGAAACGTACGTCGGGAACGTGGTGGCGTCAGATAGTAGGCATCTCCACTCACCAGTAGCGTCTGCACAGCGAAGCAGGAGCTCCTGAGTGCTTCACAAGCACCTTCGGGTGCCGGGAAGTGTCCGGTGGCAGCCCCAGCTCCAAAAGTGGTAACTTGTCTAGCCAAAAAAGCAGAAGGGAATCCGGGACCCTAATGCGTTTCACTGACACGGAAACTCTCAGTTATAGATTGCAGCGGCAACTTATAGCAGAGTACAAGGGGAATCGCCAACGCTCCTGAGTGCTTCATGAGCACCCTCACAGCAGTTCCTTACAATACCCCATCTGGTGTAATTACACAGTAAAGACTGTTAGTAACATAGGGAGCCAACTACCAATGTCCCTTTCAAACCCCTGAGAGCATCACTAAGTATATAGACAACGGAGGTCAGGAAGCTAAAGAGTTAATCACTAGTGCCCCTTAGTGCTTCACAAGCACGCCCACGGGTGTTAGGACACACGTAATGACTGCTTCACCCTCGGACATATTAGCCTGTTATATGCTACCAAGAGTCATATTAATCTATAGACTCTACGAGTTAGGCAGCGCTACACTAGCTTAGAATTCCCATGTTCCCATCCACCTATAGGCCTGATCCACCTATAGGCCTGACCCACAATTTGGCAAATATAGACTACTCCTATTCATCCACTAGGATACTTAGTCTGTATGTACTGTATTCCACTCCCAGCACCAATCTATGACTGACAATATCTGCCTTTATTCTCTGGTGGTTTTTACGATCAACAATTATTTTATTAATTCACTCCCCCCCATTATTTTATGTATTTGTTTCATAAAGTATAGTTTTTTTTTCATACCAGGTTACCTTTTACTGTTCAATCCGGGAATACAATGACATTTACTTTTGTTAAAAGATTTTTTTTAAATGTTTCTCTATGCTAGTCGCAATCATTAACTACTCCTGTTTCCTTCAGGCGTCTAGAGAATGCACAGAATTGCGTATTCTCCTTGGTCTTCTTGTTAATCACCCGTTACCTTCGTGCACCTTAGATACAACCCTGGTTGAGCAGGTGGAACCTTAACTTTTTACATCCAGCACTAAAGGAATTACCATTTGCCATGTAATATATGCCCACTTTTGTATTCACCTTTCTTCGTGTGTAGGAGGCAATCTGTTCCCCCAGCTGTAATGAATTAGATATGCATTTCCTTCTCTATTATCACTTCAACGGGAAATTCAGGACAACGGGAAATAATGTGTGAAAATGAGGTTAGCAGGGATGGCAGGAATACTGTGGCATATGCATTCCTAGTGTCCATACCTGCATGTCGGCTAAAGCATGTAACGAACACCGTTATATTTCTAATCTCTATCATGTGTTCCATAGAGGCAAATGTTTTTTGGAAGAGGCTACTATCGGCGCAATGGAAAGAAATCCGTGAAATAGTGCCAGCTGCTAAGGTTTGTTAATGTGAATAAAATAATATAGAAAATTGGCAGAAATAGAACCTTCTATAAAAAGTGCATCTGCATAAGCGCATCCAACAGGCATTACTTCAGCATGTTGCATTGTTCTCTGGAGTTGAAGAGGTTACAGTTGCTTTGTCGCGGGAGGGGAGCGGAGAATACGATCTAAAGGACAGATTACTGTTACATTTCTGACTTTCTCATACATGTAAAATTCACTTTTCTGTTTTTAAATAGTGTGTGTGTTTATATGTTGGACATCGTATTTATTTCCAACATTTCCATGAAACTCGGGAACCTTACGTAAAAATCCCACTGCTTGTTCCACCCGCCGCTTACGTTTCGTCTTTATTAACTGCCCGATTCAAACAAGAAATTGGTTGAAGGTAAAGAAAGAGTTCGCTAGTTCAATTGTTTTTGCCCCGGAGTGAATGCACCATTAACTCTTTTGCTGCCTTAGGAACATGCAACATATACAGGCCTGTCTGGAAGAAATGGGGTTAACCCAGGGGTCGCCAACTCCAGTCCTCAAGACCCCAACAGGTCAGGTGTTACGGATATCCCTGCTCCAGCACAAGTGGCTCAATCAGTTGAGCCACCTTTGCTGAAGCACGGATATCCTAAAAAACCTGTCCTGTTTGGGGGGGTCTTGAGGGCTTGAGTTGAGAACCCCTGGGTTAACTGTTTACAGCATCTCAAAGTAAATAGCACACCGTACTGTCAGGTTCATCTGTAATTATACATAAAGTTTATTGCATTATTTATCTCTCCAAGACATACTTGAAACCAACATGTACACTTTCATGTACCATTCTTAGTATTTTTTTCTTCTCTTTTCTTTCAAAATAAATAATAAGTTAAATTGCAGGTTAGGCCTAGAAAGCGGTTTGTAGCAAATCTCATTGGGAAAAACAAAAGCGCTAATATAATTACTGAGCAGTGAATTTGTTCAAACACTATAATAATCTGACACTACAATACTAAACATGAGTGGGTTCCTTTTTTTCTAGCTGACTTTTTAAAACATTCATGTGTAATAGCCCTCTTTTCTTCTTTTTGTTTTTTGTTTTTATACTGAGCATGTTTTGTTCACAGAAGCAAAATACTGTACAATGTGAAGAGAAAAGCTAGAGAGTGCACTATATCAGGATAAATGCAAGCACGTTCTTTTTAAAGTCATTTCTTTTTGTAAATATATTGAAAAACACCTACACTTATATTACATTCAATAGTCTTAGAAAATATTACTATATGTAAAACCCACACGTGGCGGTTATCTCCTGCATCGCACATGGGAAAACAACAAAAGAATCAAGTACAAGCGAGCCATTGGTGGCCCAGTTGACTTAATTGTGAATGTTTCAAACATAAATACTCTCTGTTCTTGTGCTGGGGGTGACGTAAATACTCTCTGTTCTTGTGCTGGGGGTGACGTAAGTGCCAGATGAGTTAATTTTACAGCCGGTGGTAGGTTTGTTGTAGTTACATTGTAGTGATACATTTTGATGGACCACCCATAAAGTTGCTCACAGATGAAATTATAGGGTAGAGAGTTCTTGCCACGTGACACCTGTTCTCCGATCTCTGCACTGGCTGCCTGTAAAATGGCAAATTTATTTCAAGATTGGCTTGCTGACACACAAAGCCCGGGGTCCCGGCTATCTGAGAGCTTCTAGTTCCCTACACTCCCATTCTCTCACTTCCATCTGCAGGTGAAGGACTCCTAACTGTTCCCAGAATCCCAGTGACTTCCTTTTGGCGCTTCAGCTTTTAGCCACACTGCTCCCACGCTCTGCAACAGTCTGCCTCGTACAGTTCGAGGGGCCCGTCTCTGGGGATCTATAATAACAGGCTCAAGACCTACCTGTTTACCCAGGCATTTAATTAATGTACCACAACCTGTCCAGCACCGTCCCATCCTGCATTGTCTCTTTTATAGCCTTAAAAGTTTTCTTATTTTGACCTTTTTGTAACTGTGAAGCGCTTTGAGTTCCATTGGGTGAATAGCCCTATATAAATAAACTTGTTATTATTATTACATGTTTGTCGTGTACATGAAAGAAAGATTTAAACATTGTGAAAGCTCTGCACACAATCATTTCATCTATGAAGAACCATTAGGTATCACAACCTACGCGACAACTACACTACTCCAGAACTTGAAACTACGCCATGTGTTGGGAACACCGATATGGACGAGAAAGTCTGCGAAGGCCACGACTCAAATTCCGCATAATCGGGATCATAAAATGTACGTTAAAAAACGGAAGGATTTTGATATGTATCCCTGGAAGAAATAAGGGAGAGGGAGATATGGCAGAGACTTGCACATACACCAAGGTATCACTAAGAGAAGTGCTAGCACAAGAGGTCTTGATCGGATGTTGGGAGGTTCAGGGAAATGTGTCGTCACTGATAGGGAAGTTGAGTAGATGGAACAGACTCCCAGCCAAAGTGGTGGAGTCCAATATAATAAGAACATATTGCAAATGTTTGGGACCTCCACAATTGTGTCTTAAATATAGAGAAAACAGAGTCTAAGGCTTTTTAGCAGCTTGTGGAAATGGGCCAGGTGTGGAAATGGGCAGGGTGTGGAAATGGGCAGGGTGTGGAAATGGGCAGGGTGTGGAAATGGGCAGGGTGTGGAAATGGGCCGGGTGTGGAAATGGGCCGGGTGTGGAAATGGGCCGGGTGTGGAAATGGGCCGGGTGTGGAAATGGGCCGGGTGTGGAAATGGGCCGGGTGTGGAAATGGGCCGGGTGTGGAAATGGGCCGGGTGTGGAAATGGGCCGGGTGTGGGCCGAGTGGTCCTTATCTGCTGTTAACTTCTACGTTGTCACTGCAATTTCTTTCTAAGGCCGCGCTTATAGTGCTGATGACGTCACCCGTCAACATCAGCGAAAGATATCATTTGTTTTTTAGCGACGATCACCATTGACATCACTAAAGGGGGCGGGCAGCGCAATTTGATTGGTTTAGAGACAGTCACATGTGGCGACTCAAAAAAATCAAATAGACCCGGGCTACCAATTTTTTTGCCGCGCTGTCGCGCTTACTATAAGGGCTTGCGACCGAGCCAATGTATTTGATTTGGAGCGACGTCGAATCGCCGTCGCAAGGCACTATAAGCGCAGCCTTATACTGCTATTTGGCGGCAATGCTAACAAGCAGAACACATTGATTTATTTTCACTCCTCTGCTCAGTGAAACTTTAAGTATATTTAGATTGCTATCCATGGAACTTAAAATCCCCGGCTCATCTAAAGGTGTCTCCCAGCGCTGGAAGGGGCAGAAGGCGATTTAGTAAATATGACCCTAAATGCATTTCTGAAGATGCGACGCAGTTGCTGCAGAACTGAAAAGTTACTCCGGTTGTGAGATGAACCATTGATGAACACGAGCATTCCCTGTTCTGTGCAGCGCACACTGCACATTTCAGTTATTGCAGGATTCTGTCTCGCTACATTGAGTCAAGAGGTGCCAGGTGCCATGTTTTTCTCCTGGTCTCGCTGATACTCTTCCTGTGCCCGCTGCAGTTTTTTGCCTCTCAGCTTCCACTTATGAAAGCAGTAAGTCAGTAGGGATGTCATTACCAAGGAGAGAATGATCGCCAGCACCACTACCAAGACCACAGTGGAGGACAAAGCGCCGTCTAAAAGTCTGAGCTCCAACTCATTTGTCACATTCAGCTTTGTCAAGTTCTCGTACTCCTTGTGATATGACGGAGGAAGCAGATCAAACTTGGGCCTCATTGGATTAAGTGTTGATTTAGTTTTTTTACAAACATGAGCTTGGATTGTTCCGTGTAGTGCACTGTATTTACACCGCCCCCACAGGGGGAAACATAAATAGGATTGCCCACGTGCAGGAGAATGGGGAAATCGGTTGTCCCTGACACACCGAGAACTTTGTGTATTCAACACCTTAACCACTTCACCACAGACCTTTCCAGATTTCCCCTGAAGTATTCGGTCAGCTGAATAAGACTATAGTTTAGCCTGTATAGTTAAAACTCTAAACTAGTCCAAAATATGACCTTTCCTCAAGTGCAAGAAACCACATCCATCTGTATAAGAATTTCTTCCATCTACAAGCAGGCCATGTTTGTCTTCAAACAGAATTCTGGTAACTGTTGTTTATAAAGTATTTGGGTCCAGATACCTTTTATTGAGCCAACATGATATATCATAGATGTTGCACATCTCTCTAGACCTATTGGTGGAGATCAGATGTGCAGCTGCTGTGTAATTAGGAGAATTATGGTGCAGAGAACTCTAGATGTTTATTTGAAGATTTGCGTCTAAACTTTACCTCCGCACGCGGACGAGCATTTCAACACGGCGTGTCATTCACTGGATATATCATTCATTGTGCAGACAGTCGTTTAGGTCTCGTGGGATTGCTCTGCTTATCCCTTAAGAAAGTATATCCATGCAGGTGTTTCCCGTTGCTCGCATGTAAGAAGTTAATTCATTGTTCAATGTCCTGCTGTTTCTTAAACCGACCTACAGAAAGAAAATGAGATGAGGAAAATCTCCCATACAAAACTCTACAATGGAGTCATAACGTGCACAGATCCTTACCCATAATCAGTACAGCTGCAATAATCCTGCAATGTATATACAGTAATGTTCTAATAAAAGAATCAGCTCAAGATCGTACAATACTTTCTAAAACACAAGCATATTAATGGGGAGAAAAACTGTATTCTATAAGAAATCGTCCGTGCTGGAAGGAGCCTTATGGGCAAGTGAAATTCCATAAATGGGCAGATGCACTAAGTGGTGTTTTTCCATAAGACGTTGTTGGGGCTGGAAACCCCATCACAGACGATTCACGTGAATGAGCCATACGGGGCCGTGTTAACTAAGCTATACTGGAAGGTGTCTTCTGGATTAGGTGAAGAGCCCGAACAACCAGGCAGAAGAGAGCACCGCTCGTAGGCAAAAAACGGGAAACCAGAATGAAATGCCGATAACAAAGGTAGGTTTATTCTTCACAGGGAATCATCCTCAACACAGGCGTTGTACACGGACAGTCCTCTTATGCGTTTCGCGCTCCAGGCGCTTTATCGAAGCCTGGAGAGCGAAACGCGTTGACGGTCTGTCGGTGTACAACGCCTGTGTTGTGGATGATTCCCTGTGAAGAATAAACCTACCTTTGTTATCGGCATCTCATTCTGTGCTCTCTTCTGCCTGGTTGTCCGGGCTCTTCACCTGCACTGCTTACCTGGAGATGCACGCCGATGGACTCTGGATTGCTCATCCGTGTTCCGGTGCAGTGAGTACTGATTTCCATCGTCATATGACTTTTATTAATTTAAAGGTCCCTGCACAAAAAAAATCCTTACTTGTCTGAAACGGAGGGGACAAGATCAGTGTTTGCACTAAGGAGGGAGTGGATTGGGGAGGGCCCGCCAAACATCTGGGGCCTAGCATGTTTACCCACTGCTCGTATACCTCCTTCCCCTTACCTGTTAGCAGTGCTCTTACCCTTACATGATATATGACTGAATTATGTGGTTGCACGCTACTTTGTCCCACTAAGGGGCGCTGTTCATCAGACTATTAATCAGTAATACTTATACTCACTTTGCACCTGGATTGAAAACCACCGAGTTCTCCTCAGCATTACATATATGGACAGATGTATTTTTCCTGTATCTATGAAGCTGTTTTGGTTGTGAAGCACCAGCCTGTGACTGCTAGTCTCAGTATCTGTTTGTTTTATGGATTAGCACTGGTTAGTAAATATGTTCCTCAATGCATAATTAAATGAGCATTAAAGGAACAAAAAGTGATGTAGAAACGTAGCAAATAAACCTAGAGGTATAATATATGATAAACTTAGCAGCACAATGTTTGGATCCTTATGACGGTGTCAGTCATTAAATTACCGTTTTGCATTAATTCTCTTGCATCGTGTTTTTGGCGTGCACCCCTGCCCCCCCCCCCCTCCCCCCCTTGCTGATTACGCTGTGGCCCTGACCAGGTTTCCTGCCTGTAGCACCCATGCTTTTGTCTCTTTTTTTTTGTCCCTACCTACTTTGGGCATCCCACGTTGCAGATATCCTGATTCCTTCTTTTTAGTTTGATACACAATGAAAAAAAACCTAAAAGTATATTTTGATGACGGGGCTTTTTTTTTTTTTATCAAGCTTTGGTGTTTTCTGCGGTGCTGGAAAAAAACATCTCTTTTCTGTACTGCAGTACCCCAGAGATTTGCTGCGGGGCAAATGCAACAACTCTGCAACATCACTATCCGTATCATAATCAAGACGCACAGATCACAAGCACCCGTAATCGTGCAGCAGTATTATCTGAGGCTCACCAGAGCTGATGATGTGTTTGGAAAATGTCCCAGAGAAGAAATAAATGATTGAGGATATTATATCTGATTATTTTTGCTGTGGGGCGCTGATTTCCAGCAGGTAGCCTTTGTGTTGGTGCCAGAAATACAAAGGCAATTTTTATTTGGTTTACCTTGATTTTTCACTTGCTGATAAACTCAATAATATGTTTAATTTCATCCAATGAAAGCAAAGACCAGGGAGAGACTTCAACTAGAAAAAGAGTATTGGTTGGTTGATATGCAATTGACTTTATATATACAAGCATGACATGTTTACTGGTCAGGCACCCTGCCATTTACACAGTGAAGGCATTACTGAGCTCCCAGGAAAGGGGTCACAGAGGCACGTTTTTATTATGTAAGAAAAGGGTGGGTGAGTGAGTGCAGAATAGGGAAATACAGGCGGGTGCCAGTCAGGGCAACGTCTCAGAGGAAATAAGGAGGACATCATTGTGACTCCTTTAGTAGCATTAAGCACAACTTCAGCTACTACTACTCCTGGTTTCTCTTCATCACATGCAAGGAACTTTACAATGAGCTTACCCACATGTGACACAAATCTCTTAAAGCTGCAGTTCAGGCTCCCGTTTTTTTTAGTTTTTTTTTTTTAACTTCAATACTTTCATGTGGGCAATCTCTCCTTACCTAAAAAACTGCATAGCTGCCGGTCAATTCGTTCTCCGTCTATTGATCGGCAAAGTTTGGCGACATCTTTAAATATGGGGAACGTAAATCGTTGCTATAGGAACAAGCATGCTTGTTAAAATAGAATACAAGAAAATTGGTCTTTCGAAGTTGTTGTTTTTTTTAAACAGAAAATGCTAAAAGTATTTTTTCTTACTACAGAACTGATTTATTAAATAAATAAAAAACACACATGCAGGATATTGCCTGAACTGCAGCTTTAACTTGAGGTTCTTTAGGAGAAAAAAGGGGGGAGAATTGGCAGAAAAAGATACATCATAACCTGTCCAACTTCTCTGTCACTTCTATTCTAGTAACACAGGAGGGAGAGGGGGTAGGGGTGTGATACCTTTTATTGGACCAACAAGTAGTTGATCTGTTACAAGCTTTCCAACCTCTCAGGGTCCTTCATCGGGTACGTAACTCCTGTTGACTCTCAGCATATGGCTCAATGACAGAAGTGGATCAAATTTGGTTGAGCATCTTGATTCAATGACAGTGAGAGTTGCAGCCAGGTTCCAAATGCCTCAACGGGCATCAATATTTTATTAAAACGTGCATATTTTGTGTTTAATAGATGCTCCTGTGTACGTCTGTAGCCATTGCTGGTGATTAACACTTCTGCCGGAGTTTTTCACATTAGCTTGCACATAAAGCAGCGATGGAATGTCACGCATGTTTGTACATAACGCGATATTTTCTGATTCTTTGCATGAGGACATTTCATTCTCACATCACTGTGTGCAATCAGCCTGGCCTTTAATTAACTGTCTCTCAGGTAAAGCTTGATGGCAGTAATCATTATTTACCAGTCCTGCTGGTAAAATTAATTTCCCCATCATGGGATATTAGTGTTTGAATCCAGAGTTCATACTTTCTATACCAGGGGTAGCAGTCCTCGAGGACCTCCAACAGGTCAGGTTTTCAGGATATCCCTGGTGCAGTCAAAGATTGACCCACCTGTGCTGAAGCAGGGATATCCTGACCTGACCTGTTGGTAGCTCTTGAGGACTGGAGTTAGCCGCTCCTGATCTATTCTAACTCTGCAGGGATTCACATCAGGCATTGCTGTTTTCCAAGTCTATGTCCAGCAGTTTCAGTAGGTCACAGGTGTTTTCCTTTGGTGGTGAATAAATAATTTTGTTGTCCCAAACTCCATTTTAATTATTCAGAGACTTTTCTGACATCGACCCCATTTCTCTGTGGCCTCCCACATACATTTGAGTGCTGACTACTCGTAGAAAAAAATGGATTTGGTTTTTACAAATATTTGAATGGCATATTTTAAATAATGTATATTTGACTTTAACACCTGGACTACATTAATGGGTAAAGTTATTCAGGTGATAGTCTGCAGTTAGAGTTTGAATTCGAGTGTCTTCTCCTGTCTCTGAATGTCTCTTTCTCTCCTTGTGTGTTCATGACAGACACTTTGTGTGCCCACTGCCAGCACCTTACAAGAAATAATGTGATGACATAGTGTGGCAAATGTTGTGCTTCTGTGTGTACATCAGTTTACTTGCATAAAAATAAGATGATAAGCAAATTGTAATCACATCCCTAGCCAGTAACGCAGTCCTTTCTGGCAGGGAAGGGGTTACATTATGGAGCAAACATGAAACATTTTCCATGACAGTAGTTCCTTGTGTTGCTGAGTGGGACTATAGCAGCGTCCCCATAACATGATGTTATCGCATTGTTCGGCTGCATTATACTGTCTTGAGGCTGCAATCTGCAATTAACATTTTATTTTTCCAATTAAAAATAAAAATCCTCTCCCATTGTGTTACATTGATGACGCTGTTACTGTAACTTGCCAGCATACTTTGGCAATTAATGGGGTTCCTATCTCAGAATCAGGGACTCCTAATATCTGACCATTGTGCTCCTGCCACGTGAAACACGGATTATGTGCAAGATATAAAGATATACTTTGGGAGAGCTTGCTGCATTCACACTGATCACTTGTAACCGCTCCTGTCTGTTCCTGGTTTAATTATGTTGCTTTGCTGACCGTAGTTATTGGATGACCAACCCCAGTCCTCAATGGCCACCAACAGGTCAGGTTTTCAGGATATCCCTGCTTCAGCTCTGGTGGCTCAATCAGTGGCTCAGTCTTCAACTGCACCACCTGTGCTGAAGCAGGGATATCCTGAAAACCTGACCTGTTGGTGGTCCTTGAGTACAGGAGTTGACCGCCCCTGCCGTAGTTGTTTACAACTTTTTCTACTCGGTAACTCAAACTTTTTCTCCGGTTACAATGTTACTTGGGCATACGCTCCACTCAGGAATAAGTGCGTGGTCCCCCTGGGTATCTGGAAGTAGCGGGTTACATTGTCTGTTCCACACGCCCTGGGAAACACCCACCCCTCTTCACTACTGGAACCACCAGCAATCTTTTGCAAACCGTGGCCGTCACGTCTCCTGAGCGGGGCTGAAATGTTCTATTGTGTTTAAACCTCCATAAAAATAACATTTTTTTCTTGTATAGCGCTGGCAGTGTGCGCAGTGCCGCATATACCCCCATACGCACCGAAGGGGGCTACACTTTACCACGCCCTAACTACCATTCAAATGCATGAGAGGCAGCTCAGACATGCTAAAGCTTAGCAGCCCTCAGGAGCCAGATCATCCTTTGCATGTGTCCGTGCCCTGAAGAGGACGTGTCCAAGGACACAGGGAGAGCCGTCTCTGGGAAGTAAACTTGGGTTCCTGCCACAAGGCGACTTCCTCAGCCCAGAGCCCCTTGTGCCCAAACTCTGCCACGCTTGTGAGTAATTATGTCATGATGCTTTTATTTCTGTGTTTGATGGGAAATCGGATGTTATCCCACTGGTGGCAGAAAAATGATCATTTATTATTAACCTCGACAGTTACGTATTACGTAACACTTCCGGCTAAAAGGCGACTTGGAGGCGCACAGGGTACATACAACACACACACACACACACACACACACACACACACACACACACTCACACACACACACACACACACACACACACGCACACACACACACACACACACACACACACACACACACACACTAACCCTCATCACTGCCAAGTCTTTGCAGGAAACATTTAAAGCTAAAATGTCGCAACATTTCTTCCTGAACCCCAATCTGTTAGTAGGAAGCCTGATAAAAATAATGGTTTTGTAAACACAAGGAAACATTGTAACTGTTCCCTCTTTTTGTAGCACAAAGGTTCTGTTGTGTTCCTGGGCCCTCCTTAAGGAAGAGAGACTGCCAAAAACTGCTGAATCATAGAAGAAATGTTGCAGTATATTTTCTGTTTTCTTCTAAATTAAAACCTCTGTACACATAATACTCAGGAATTGACAGCAATAATTCATACTTGTGGGGAAATGTTAGACACCCACTGAAAATATATACAACCCCTCTTAGTGGTGCTGAGTATCACCTCTAGCCACTCACAGCAACTTCCTCCTCCCCATCTGGCACGAGCATACTGTAGCTACATCATGCCTGAAATACTGCGATTGAGATATACCTATTACAACAATCTTTAACCCCTGCATATCCATGCCCATCTGGCAGCAGAGGGGTTAAATCACAGAAGAACATGAGAAATCCTTTCCCAGCAGGTTTTTTCTCGTGGTGTTTGCCAGGATAGGACAGGTCAGTGGACATGATGCTGTGCAGGGTATTAAGCTCTGGCAGTGAAGGGGGTTCCCAGAATAATTTGGGTTTACTTTCTTTTCAAAAGTTCGACGTGGAAATTTCTACTGACAACATTGTATCCAGAACCAGAATCCACCACAAAGAACCATGAAGGGAGCCAGACATTAAACACAAAGTTACAAAGACATTTGCCTATTGAACCCATACTGTAGCTCCTGCGTTATATGAGAAGTCCCAGCTGTATAGGTGATGCACTACGTCCTAGGATACTCTAACACCAAGAGGTATGGATGCTTTGTATACAATCCATATGTATCATAGAACCCATAGAAACTCCTCCTCAGCCTCTTTTCTTGTCATTAATGGGTATTGTTAAAGCAGAGTTTTTGGGAACGGTTAGTTATATGGGTAGCACAGCTCTCCCCAAGTTCTGCATGCCTCACTGTATTGGAATGAATCGCTGCTGCATTGTATCTGCAGGATGTACTTGCATAGCAAAGAATGCAGATGGGTCTGGGATAGAATACGGGTTCAGTAATAAAGCACAAGAACATATCTCCACCGGTACAAATCCATCTCTCATGGTGTTTATGCAAAGATGTTTTCAGACAGTAACCTACAACAACTTTACAAATATGATATACATGTGTGATATATCTATATGTGTGTGTGTGTGTGTGTGTGTGTTTTGCTCTCTGTTAATATTCTGCTCTTTATTCCGGGCTCATCTTTATATATGTTATTGCACCTACCTCTGATGTCCAGGCTCTGTTATCAGTGCAGATTATTCCTGGAGGGTCCTGGCTGTTGCACAATGAGATGAGCTGGAGTCAGACCCCCCTGTGCAGACTGCTGTCCCTGGGATTCTCACGTTGGGAGAGTGGTGCTGCAGGCTGGATGAGATCCACACTCCAGCAACCTCAGCTCTGAAGGCAGCTACATGTTCAACTTTATTTAGGAGGGCTGGATCACATGGGGCTGTTACTGACATGGGAGGGGCATGCCATTGGAAAATCAGGTCAGCATCATACAACCCAGCCAGAGATGCAGTGAAGAGCAAGACGCCAGCTGTGATCAGAACGCTGGGCTGCTCTCTTGTCAGAGACACTGGTACCCAGGGCATGGAAGGGCAGTGACAGGATCCCCGATATTCATTGTGTGCCCCGATCCTACTGTCTGTGCACAAGGGAAGCTGCCCATTATTGTCCCATCAAATAACCCCTTCCTACCTGAGAGGCTTTTTTAATGTATAGAATTCATCTGTAACCCCACCCCAACCAGCATTATCTTCCTATAATCACGTCAGAGCCGCTCCCTGTAAAGTAACGCATTGCCCACCTGAGTTGCAATGCGTTGTTAACCCCTTAAGCGCTCTAGTGGTTAAGACAAGCCAAAGTAATAACTGTGGGCCAGGTAATGGCCCTCACTGACCTCAGCCATCCTTTAACCGGGGACCTTCAATTCCTTGTGTCAGCGAAGGAGTTAAAAGCAGTATTACTGACCTGCGAAGTGTCCCAGTGACTGTCACATCTAGTTACGGGATGCTTCCTTATATTGGATGGTGATAAGGCAGCTCGGTAATAACCCCCGTGTGTTCCGTGCTGGGATTGCTGGAGGGAGCTGTCCCCGGTGCTGACGCTGGTACTGATCTGCTGGCAGTGCTGCTGTTCTGTGGTCACTGAGATTGCACATACTGCAGAATCACTCGAATACTTTGTTGGTTGGGATATATTATTGGAAGCAGAAATAGAAAACCAATCAAAATCCCGGTGTCATTCGAAAGCTGTGTCTTCCTTCCAAATATATCAACAGAAAACAAAATGTATATAATTCAGATATAATTCAGATTATTTCTAGCGACAGTTTTCATAGGAATCACACACACACACACACACACACACCTACCACACACACAACACACACCACCCACACACACCACACAGCACACACACACACACACACACACACACACACACACACACGTTTTAACATTAAGTATATTGTCTGTTCCTTACATCAGATTGTACCTTTACTAAAAATGTAGACACTTAACACAATTTTTAATGAAGTACTCGGGGATACCGATTTCCGTTTGAAATTACTGTGAATTATAAGAATATTAAACAAAATGTGATCACTTGAACAAAGAAATGTGGAAGAAATGTTTGAAATAAAAGAAAATCAAGCGGGCCAAGTAAATGTTATAGCAGTTCTAAGTCAAATAGCGGTCCCATTTAAATGTAATATGTGAGGTTTTCATTGATGAGGATTTCAGGCAGGGAAGATTTAACCCAGGGGTCTCCTAACTCCAGTCCCCAATAGGTCAAGTTTTAAGGATACTCCGGCTTCAGCACAGGTGGCTCAGTCTTCTACAGCATCACCTGTGCTGAAGCAGGTATATCCTGGAAACCTGTTGGGGGGTCTTGAGGACTGTAGTTGAGAACCCCTGATTTAACCCCTTCAGTATAAGTCTGCACTTATAGTGCCCGGCGACGACGATGTCACGCCAAAACAAATACATTGAATCCGTCGCATGCGCTTATAGTAGGCGCGACGGAGCGATGTAGCGACCAAAAATTTGGAAGCCAGTATTATTTGATCTTTAGAGAGACTGTCGCCACATGTGACTGTCTCTAAACTAATCACAGAGCGCCTATTGTACTCTGCCCTCCCCCTTGGTGACGTCACTGGCCTTGTCTCCAGCAACGTCGCTCAAACTAAAGTTCAACTTTCTGCAGTGGCAACGGGGACGGATGACGTCATCGGTCGCTTCGCCGGCACTATAAACGTGGCCTCAGACCTGCAATGTATCACAATGCAAAATAAATGGTACAGAAGATGTTACATCAGAGTACTTGCAATTTCAATACATGTTACATGTTACTGAAGGTTTTTGAGTTACTTGAGTTTTTGAGTTACTCAAGTAATACAGTTATTCCTGTGTTGCAAGGAGTTTATTTAACTAATTTATTCTAATTCAATATAAAATTAATTTCTACAGTGTTACCAAGAGCTGCAGTGACACGTAGGGTCTGTGACAGGTGAGGGGCACTGCTGCAGTGCTGTGCACTGGTGATCCTCTGGTGTTAACCACTTTAGTGCTAGAGACTGTGACGCTTTTCATTGTGGGCTTTGCCAGCGTGATCCTTTAGCATAGAATTATAGCCCCAAGCCAACATAATAGGCCAGGCTTTGCTGTAAGTAGCTGATAAGAACACAGCCTTTAGAGTTGGTGAACCTGGTTTAAATCCCAGACTCATCTCTCCTTATGGTGTTACTTTATCTCCCATTGCCTTAGGCAACAAAACTAGGTGATAAACTCTCTGGGGAGGTGCTCATTGTGTCTGCAGAGTACAGCACTGGGTTCATTGTCAGTGCTCTGTAATAATGTAAAATAATGATGTTTGCAAAGGGCATTAAACATCAGGTCGTGTATGATCGGAATGGAAAATTAAATATAAACATCAATGTAAACAATAGGAAAGAAGCTGCAGACTTTTGCACTGATTGAAACCGCAGTGACCCTACATTTACTGTTAGTGTCTCTGAATCTCACGGATAGTAGTAGCGTACTCAACTGAAACCAAAGTAGCTAATGACCTCCATGTTGCCAAATCCCAAGGAAGCGATTCCATTCACATTCTTCTTGACGTCTCCTTTGCTTTTGATAGTGCTGACCACAGCCTCTTCCGGCACATTCTTCCTGACCTCTCCTTTGCTTTTGATAGTGCTGACCACCACCTCTTCCGGCACATTCTTCCCTCTCTTGGCAGCCGCAGAACTGCTCTCTCCTAGTTCTCTCACCGTTGCTACAGTGTCTATTTTGCAAACTCCTCCTTGACCTTTCTGGAACCCTCTTTAGGTGTACCTCACGCAGGGCGCCAACAGAAATCATGCGGCCCAGGACAAACATTTTAAGCAGGCCCCCCCCCCGTGTCGGCGGTATTGTGAGCCACCCTCCCCCCCCCCATTTCACACCTCACGAGCCCCCTCTTCCCATGTATTTCTCTCCCTACCGTCACACCCACTCGCATGTATTTCTCTCCCTACCGTCACACCCACTCGCATGTATTTCTCTCCCCTGCGTCTCACTCTTACTTCCTCTTTTCCTCACTCACCCCCTCTCTGACCTGAAATCTCTCTTCTGGCTTCCTGTTAATCTCTGTATCAACTACACAATGATCCTGCTTTCCTTAAAGGCTCTATACTCCTCTACACCTCCATATATCCCAACTCTGATCTCTCGTTATACTCGTTACACCCCTCTGCACCACCATATATCTCACCTCTGATCTCTCGTTATACTCCTCTGCACCTCCATATATCTCACCTCTGATCTCTCGTTACACCCCTCTGCACCTCCATATATCTCACACCTCTGATCTCTCGTTATATCCTCTGCACCTCCTATCTCTCAACCCTCTGATCTCTCGTTATACTCCTCTGCACCTCCATATATCTCACCTCTGATCTCTCGTTACACCCCTCTGCACCTCCATATATCTCACCTCTGATCTCTCGTTATACTCCTCTGCACCTCCATATATCTCACCTCTGATCTCTCGTTACACCCCTCTGCACCTCCATATATCCTAACTCTGATCTCTCGTTACACCCCTCTGCACCTCCATATAACCCAACTCTGATCTCATTACACCCCTCTTCACCTCCATATATCCTAACTGATTTCTCGTTACACCCCTACTCGTCTCTTGCACTTGTCTCATTGCTACACCTTTTACCTCTATATGCCTCTCACATCTTAAACCTTTTTCACTCTTCTCTCCCTACCTATGAAACTCTCTCCCACTCGTTAATCACCAAGGACCTTCTCTTTCCATTTTTAAAGCCCAGATGAAAATTCAACTCTTAAAAGAAGCATCTCTTAAATGATCTACATGTACACTCTACTGGCTCCAGATGCACTAAACCTCCCTGACTTATACTTGTAATAAATGTACTTTCACACCCATTGTGCCTGTATCCCAATGTATCACTTCGAATGAAAGCTCTTCAGGAGAGGGTTTCACTATGCCTTATCTTATCATTTAGTTGCTGTTCTTATTCCCATGTTTGCACTGCATTTTCTCTGAGCTGTGATTTTGTAAAGTGCCGCGTACACTGTGACGCTATAGAAATAAAATGATACATGCTTACATAGTACGTTTTGGATACGTTTTTCCTTTTCCTGCACTGAATGTGCATCCATACATTGTATCAGCATTCCCCCGTGATTTACACTGCCTGCGTGACTGAGCAGTACAGTGCTGCGTACATGATTAGAATGATACAAGAAGCACTTTTAAAGCTGCAGTTCAGTCAATATCCTGCATGTGTGTTTCTTTTAATAAATCAGTTCTGTAGTAAGTATTTTTTCTTTTCTTTTTACTTTTAGCATTTTCTGTTTTTAAAAAAACAACTTTGAAAGACCAATTTTCTTGTATTCTATTTTAACAGCCATTTGCTAAGGCACTGCCCCTTCATGTCCTGTCACAAGCCCTGGCACACCCCTTTGTCAGCCCTGCCCTCCCTCTTGCACATGTCAGTGCAGGAGTGCTCATGAATATTCATGAGCTCCACTGAGTGACAGAAGCAGAGGAAAAACATATCCCATATCTAAAGATGTCGCCAAATGTCGCCTATCAATACATGGAGAACGAATTGACTGGCAGCTATACAGTTCTTTAGGTAATTAGAGATTGCACACATGAAACTATTGAATTAAAAAAATAAATTAAAAAAAAAAAAGACTGAACTGCAGGTCGGCGCTTTACGAATAGGGAAAACTGTGTTGTTGTTTTTTATAAAAACAGATCCATTTTTCTTTAAACAGAAGTGAGACGATTTTAGAAATAATGTCCAGCTGACTTCACACTCAACCTAATCAGGGCCTGAGTGAGTGTCCGTGACATAAAGTGGACACTTATGTTTGCAGAGATAGAGTGTTCCTTGCATCAGAACTCATCCATAACGAAAGGAATTACACCGACTGGAATCAATAAGCATAAATCACTGCGTACATTGCGAGGGATCAGAGCTGATGGGCTGGGGAAGGAGAGAAGGAAGTGCGGCGAGGGGGGAGGGAACGCAGATACTTACCGTGATATGAATAGCCGTGCGGTTTCAGGGGACCTCCTGCACTACCAGAATGGGGATAATGTAATTAGGACAAATTAGATTGTATGTCAAAAATCGGGGACCAGACTGAAAACAAACTCTGCACAGTACAAACATCTTCCTGTTCCTCACTAATCGTCAGTATAAGGGGGGGATAGAATTATGGACATTAGGTAATACTCAGCGTATCATTAAAAAGTGGATACTCTGTGTCGGATTTTAATTTAATTTAAACTGTCAAACAGAGAGGCGGAATACTGTACCTCATTTCCTAAAGATGCATCCCGTGATAATGCTGCAGGGACATCATCAAATTCTGCATTCTTCATAAATAAACCTTTATTTTGTGGTTCTCTGTAACCTCCACTACCTCTCCAGTGCCCCCACTTACTCTCGTGTTCCTCCATACCTCTCGTGTACCCCCATACCTGTCCTATACCCCCACTACCTCTCCAGTGCCCCCACTTCCTCTCGTGTACCTCCATACCTCTCGTGTACCCCCATACCTCTCCTATACCCCCACTACCTCTCCTGTACCCCCACTACCTCTCCTGTGCCCACACTAACTCTCTTGTGCCCCCACTACCTCTCCTGTGCCCCCACTAACTCTCCTGTACCTCCATACCTCTTCTGTACCCCCATACCTCTCCTCAGGTGTAATCAGTTCAGGAGATCATTTTTGGGGGAAGCTGCTTGAACTATTAGGACAGAGATCCTTTGAAGAGGGGAACTCCTTCAGACTGTAGAGGTGGGGGATGAGGGGTGCCTGTTACAGTCAGTATTAGCCCCCCAAAGTGAGCGGGGGAGCTGCAGATCTCTATTACTGCAACATCAAGGCATTTCTACTACACGGTGCTCTGACAGTTTTCAGACAGAGTGCCACAGGCTCAGTTATCATTCTGTCTCTCCCTCGCTGATCTCACCATGCTACCTTATGCTAACGTTATAATCCTCATCACTGCCAGAGGGGCCAGAGAAATCTGTATAAAATGTGTATAATGTAATATGCGTCAGTTCATCAAAAGTTAGAACCCAGCCTACCTTGTGTTAAATTGTATTTTTCTCATTTTTATTGCAATCCTTCACAGCTAATAATATTAGATAGATTGTACCCCAGGGGTGGCTGCAGCGATGTCCCTATAAGTCTAATTGTAATGCGCTTTATAAATCAATATCTATGATTATTACTCTTATATCACAGTATGCCCAATATTGATCATTGATATTTAGTAATATATTCTACATTCATTACTTTCATCTCAGGGCCTAAGGGCAGTAATGGGGTCCCCAGTATCCCCCCTGGATCCCCCTCTCCTGATGTGACGCTCTGTGTGTTGTCACTTCACATAACTCTGCATAATGGGAGATGACAGAAATATTAATGGAACATCACTCCACCGAGATACAGTGTCATGCAACCCAGGAGCTGCCGGGCGGGGGGGGGGGGGGGGGGAACTGGGGCATACTGGGGTAACCTATAGTCCTAGGCGCAGGGACCTCCCTAGAGAGATTTTCCCTGATCTTCCCCCAGCACCCTAACCCTAACTGGACTCCAGGCCTGGCACCAGCACAGGAGCAGCTGCAGCGTCCCTTAGTTACAGGAAACTTCTGCAACTCTTCTGGCTCTGAGCTGAGCTGAACTGCTCGGGGTCTCCCCCGGTCTCCCCCCCCCCCCACCTGTTTATACCCTTAACCCACCGCGTTGCAACATTCAGCGCCAGGTGCTGGCTAAATGCCCAGCCCTGATTGGTGGCTAGGAATACAACATAAAAAGAGCAACATGGAAAGGTCCCAGAACGCTTTGCAACTTTCCAACTGAAACACAATTAACCCCTGCCTACCACTACAAAGGTCAGGGATCATTGCTCCTGTAAGCCCCCCCACTCCTGTAACACACTGCCTTGCAAGACCCACAGTTGTAGGGTTAACTCTTTCACAGCTGGAAAGGACAACAATTATCATTTTCCTATCTTGTATAGTGCAGCACTGTGCATAGAATTTTGTAGGCAGAGTCCCTGCCCCACAGAACAGGGGCGGGCAACTCCAGTCCTCAAGGGCCACCAACAGGTCAGGTTTTCAGAATATCCCTGCTTCAGCACAGATGGCCCTTATTGGAGAAATAAATCAGTTCCATCTCGCTATCAAGAAAAATGCTTCAGCTAAAGAACGTTTTTATCATCACGACCCGCATATGATCATACTTTGCTTTCCCCGTTGCCAACACTGAAACAATATTTCGTCTAGTTTTAAGTTTGACGATAACCAATAAGGAGAAATGTCTTTTTTTGATGGTAAAAAGGCTAAGAAAATGAGCTAAGAATGACCAGGCGGCTTCGCATTGTGTGCGTAGAAAGTGAGAAGCTTCTCATTTGGTGATATCATCAATAAATGTACTTTTCAAAAATCAAGGAAAAAAATCATCTTTGCCATTTTGGAATCAACTTTTTTAGTAAATTAATAATCCAATTATTTTCTGCCCTGAAAACGTCTGCCCATTTAATTATTCAAATAAAAATCTTTCACTTTTATTAATCTTATTATTTATGTATTAATATTCTTTGCCATTTTTTTTTATAGGGGGCTCGTCATTATCATAGATTAGGTCCTCGCAAGGTCTTAATCTGCCACTGGGTACTCTAATCAAATTGAGGTTCCTCTGCCCACCCTCCCTGCCATTTATCTGTGACCCTTCTTGTTTGTTTAGAGACAGAGCGTCCAAAAATAAGCCCCCCTGAGTGATTAGAAAATGCTGCCCTGAATCAGTCTCACTCTGTATGCACAGATCCTGAATCAGTCTCACTCTGTATGCACAGACCCTGAATCAGTCTCACTCTGTATGCACAGACCCTGAACCAGTCTCACTCTGTATGCACAGATCCTGAACCAGTCTCACTCTGTATGCACAGACCCTGAACCAGTCTCACTCTGTATGCACAGATCCTGAACCAGTCTCACTCTGTATGCACAGATCCTGAATCAGTCTCACTCTGTATGCACAGACGCTGAACCAGTCTAACTCTGTATGCACAGACCCTGAACCAGTCTCACTCTGTATGCACAGATCCTGACCCAGTCTCACTCTGTATGCACAGACCCTGAACCAGTCTCACTCTGTATGCACAGACCCTGAATCAGTCTCACTCTGTATGCACAGACCCTGAATCAGTCTCACTCTGTATGCACAGATCCTGAATCAGTCTCACTCTGTATGCACAGATCCTGAATCAGTCTCACTCTGTATGCACAGATCCTGATCAATCTCACTCTGTATGCACAGATCCTGAATCAGTCTCACTCTGTATGCACAGATCCTGAATCAATCTCACTCTGTATGCACAGATCCTGAATCAGTCTCACTCTGTATGCACAGATC
The DNA here is from genome assembly GCA_036426205.1 of Ascaphus truei. Classification (NCBI taxonomy): domain Eukaryota; kingdom Metazoa; phylum Chordata; class Amphibia; order Anura; family Ascaphidae; genus Ascaphus; species Ascaphus truei. The sequence goes on along the minus strand of WSYH01002320.1, from coordinate 38,443 downwards.
CTGAATCAGTCTCACTCTGTATGCACAGATCCTGAACCAGTCTCACTCTGTATGCACAGATCCTCCTCAAATCCATTTATCTTTCTGTGCAGGGATCAGAGACTGATTACAGTTCCACTGAGATACAGAGACTAATTACAGCCGCCAACACCTGGGATTATAAACTGTCTGACAAGTGACCAGGACACAGACCGAGGAGCTGAGAGGGGGGTCTGTATATAGAATTCACCAGGCGTAGCCAACTCCAGTCCTCAAGGGCCATCAACAGGTCAGGTTTTAAGGATTTCCCTGCTTCAGCACAGGTGGCTCAATCAGTGGCTCAGTCAAAGATTTGGTTGAGCCACGTGTGCTGAAGCAGGGAGCCACTGATTGAGCCACCTGTGCTGAACCAGGGACAGTTTGATAGAAGACAGATTGAGCAACCTGTGCTGAAGCAGGAAGCCACTGATTGAGCCACTTGTGCTGAAGCAGGGATATCCAGAAAACCAGACCTGCTGGTGGCCCTTCAGGACTGGAGTTGCCCACCCTTGGAACAAACAGCATTACGGCTGCTTTTTAATTACCTGTCCTAATATATGAATTCATGTTTTCTTTTCAATTAAAACAATCGCTTTGAAAATGATTACTTACTCTCTTCTTTTAGCATAAAGATGTCAATAAAAAAAAATCGAAATAAATATAACGCCAAGTATAAAATACAATCCCCGGTGCAGGATAATAATCTCCGATCTCCTATATATCGGGCGGGGTCAGACAAGGTGAAAGATAACATGATTCTGTATAAATCGCCTTTCCTGTTTTCATCGGCGCGTGGAACGCTCCGCGCCACGTAAAGATGGCCACTTCTGGGCTTTTCTTTACCAATCTTTATTAATCAGCCTGTGTGGGGTCGCCGAGATTACTGGAGATCAGCTTTGGGAGTGAACAGGTGTCATTTTCTTATGGATCCCAATGTTTTATTGGGCTCCTTGAGAAAATAAAAGCTTTGATGCGTGCAGTGATACTTCATACTAGTTTAGATTCCAGCATGTATTATGCAGGGAGAGATAGCACTTCTGATAGCACTTTGATTTCCTGGGCTTTTTTCACAAGCTATTTGAACTCTGAGGCAAGAAAAATGTTCCAGAGAATGACTGTGAGAATCCGTGTGACCCTCCCGGCTCGCGTACACGGCGAAGAAGAAAGGCCCACTGCGCTTTATGTCCTGGCCGTTTGTAACATGCTTCGTTAAATCCCGACTAATAAGCTTCTATTCTGAGCTGTCATTGATCTCCCTGCCCGAGATGTGTGCGTGGCGGGGCCTTTGTTCCCGTACAAAGCGCAGCACAATGAGAGCAGAGCCTCCTGCTAGCTGTGCATGTGATGTGACAGAGGGAAGCAGAGCTGAGATAAGAAGGACAGCGTTACATCTCCAGTCACTATTATTTCCTGGAGGAGGAGAGCTGGCGGTTCTTCTGCCGGAGGGCCTGTCACATATTGATACCGGAGAATTGGAAGTTGGTTGCACGTTGTGATGTGAGGACCCCGCCAGGTATTGGGATAAAGGTTTCCCGCCCTGACATTCCCACCGCCAACCTAGTCCTCTCATTTCACTCCTTTTATTTCTATAGTGCAGGAGTGGTTTAAAGGATATTCCTGCTTCAGCACAGGCGATGCAGTCCAAGACTGAGCCACTGATTTAGTCACCTGTGCTGAAGCAGGCATATCCTTAAAACCTGGTCTGTTGGTGGCCCTTGAGGACTGGAGTTGGCCACTCCTGCTATAGCGTAACATGCTGTTTTAGCCACTTCTTTCATCTTACCACCACCATGTTTCATTGAATGAATTGTATTTGCTCATGTGCCATGTTTAGTTTTTACTTTGTATTATGCGTATAATACAAAACAACATATTCGGTTCCGCTCTTGCTGGGGGCCCATCCCCACTGGTGGTTACTAATTGGCTGGTTTGTAAACCTGGGTTCAACTTGATTGGCTGGTTACTGACTGGCTGTTTCGTAGACCAGCACTCACCTGATTGGCCGGTTTGTAGTCCTTGGTTGGCGGCTTGTTTGGCTCCATCCTGTCTTGGAGCCTGGGCACTCCAACACGGATTGGCTGGGTCATAATCCTGTGTGCACCCTGATTGGTTGAGTTTTATCCGGCGCACACACCTCCACCTGATTTCCAAAAGCTCCGGCTTGTGCACCATGAGGATGACCTGGTATAACTCACCCAGCCGGGTAGACTTGTTTGGGGATTTAGCTTAGGGTTATCACAAACCTCACCATTGGACCTATCATTCACTGAACGCCAGGCTATGCAATGGAGGACTGTCCATTTGCTCCAAGGACTTTCTTCTTTGTCATACTTCGTGCAGCCTCCCTCCCTCCAAGAGTAACCCCTCTATTTCCTAACCCCCCCGGCTAATACCTGTTGCAGAGCTGGGTGTCCTTGAGTCCTTATATCTGGATGAGATGCCACATGATGCGTGAGGACAGACAACGGGAGACAACTGCAATGGCGTCTGTAATATAACCAAGTTTATACATATTTATAGATACTTGAGAACCTTGTGACCGTTAACAAAGGATCACTGCATTCATATTGCAACACACCAACATAATATCCCCTACAAACGCTGCGCAGGTGTGTGTCAGCGTCAGTGACGGTGCGGCCGCCCAATCCTGGGTGTCTAGGCCAATGTGACGGTGCCACCACAATGTTGGAGCTTGTAAATTAAACTGAATGTCGCAGGCCTGTACTTCGCAAAGTACCTCGGTACCACTCTTATCTGCGACCATTGAGGAATAAAAAACGGAGGACCGCGAAGGGTCCCTCTAACGCGTTTCACGCTGGGCAGCGCCTTGTCAAAGATTTGTTTCAAGATATTTTTGCTCTCCAACGCATCCTTCTTTCCCGGAGATGTGCAGCGACTTTCCTGCGTGTTTCTTATCACGAAGACACAGAGCGTCCACACTAAAAATAAATCTATTTTTGGGTCAAGAAGCAAAGATTTGCAGGTTTAAATCTCAGTGCAAAGCTGAAGCTGCCACGGGCATTAAATCCCAACCCTGTGAGCACATCTGTTCTCCAGCGGGCAGGCCCGCGAGCCGCTGTACGGAAGCAGGGCGGCGGTGACTGGCAGGTGGAGGCTTAAACTAGCACAATGCCCAGCAGGACACTGGAGTTCTGTATAAATGGCGCTTCCTTTCATGGCGTGAGCTCATTAGCAGGTCTAAGTTTAGCTGCCAGTTACAGTGTTACAATTCAGGTTAACATGTCCACAGAAGAAAGACTGTAACAAAGAGCCAGCGCCTCCTCCTGCTCCCCGAGCAGCGCCTCCTCCTGCTCCCCGAGCAGCGCCTCCTCCTGCTCCCCGAGCAGCGCCTCCTCCTGCTCCCCGAGCAGCGCCTCCTCCTGCTCCCCGAGCAGCCGCTTCTGTACTGCGCCTGTATGTGAGAGTTTGTTCTCACTAGGCCTAATAAAGTCTCCTGGCTGCAAACCCAGGAATCCCTTACAAAGCAATGGGGGGTTTCCCCCTTAGATAAATCTGACGCAATTAATTTGTAGCCACATTTTCAGCCAGACTTTAGTAAATGACCCCTGTGTATTTCTGCGAGATATGGTGGTAATTACCCTCCTTATCCCATTGCAGACATTTCACGGGGTGTAACAGAATATGCGGTTTGGGGGAGTACCCGTGCCTACTTTCTAGAGATTTCCACTCGTTCCCCCTAATTTGTATTCCAGGTTTGTCTAAATAAGGGTTAGCACGAGAGGTGACATAAATAAAGGCGCGATAGGGCGCAAATCACATATGTATACCGTGCCGCGCCCAGTACGGGAACGGACGCACTCACAGCTGTATTGTGGCCCAGAAGCAGTTGGGGGATGGGAGTCGCTGCCAATTGGATTCCTCCGCAAACAGTGAATATGAGAAAAAGTTTTGTCACTGAAATTGTAATTATTCTCTCAAAAGTTTTCCATTCAATCAAAAACATGAAAATCAAAATACAATTTCAGTGACAAAACACAAAGAAATGTCACTTAGAACGTGCGTGCTCGGCACACACACCGTTTATTTTCATTTGATTTTCCTGACTGTACTTTAAGTGTGCATATATATCTTTAATATTATATATATATATATATATATATATATATATATATATATATACACACTGTAAAAATGGATGGCACTTAAAGGAGTTTCCTCCCCCCAAAAAGTGGTTTTAGTTAAAGAAATGTCTTACTGCTGTATGATGAAGATCAGAGTCCGATTTATTCCGATCTAGTGTTACTGTGAAGTCTTCTGTGACCCAGCATCTCCGCTGACCAATATCCAGACACAGGAGAGGGCATCTGCCCCACAGAGCTTACAATCTAAGCACTGCTGCAGGAGACAGAGGGGTGTGCTCGCCTCTGCGCATGTGTGCGATGCGCCGGGCGATTCTGCGCATGCGCAGCCAACACAGGCCTCCCACATCACTTCCATACACATTTCCTCACCATGAAGGAGATTTGTGTTAGGAAAAATGTACTAGGTGCCAGCAAAGAAGTTTCCCCTCAAAAGGGCGAGTCGCGCATTGCGGATTTTTTATTATTATTACCAATGCACTCTGCGGATTCCGGGAATGCGTTCTTAGGAACCCGCCGACGGATTGCTGAATCCGCAGCTTGGACGCTACAAATCCGTCCACGGGCTGCATCCAATGGCGGAGTTTGATGAAGCCGCGCGGATTGAAGCCGCTCAAATCTGTTTGTGCATTTTACACCACGAATGGATTTGGGGGGGGGGGGGGGGAAATTAAAATATCCGCAATTCACCCATCTCTCTACATCTAAACAACAATAAATAACCCATCCTCAAAGAAATGGTATAAAAAGCATCTATTCCTCGCCCCTCGTCATTATCCGGCATGTTCCTAAAATAAATCAGAATCAGCTGCGTTTCTCGTGGATTTCAGAAAGAAACACAGAGCAGCCGCCCTCTCCTGTGAGTTTTCACATTAATAACCCGTGTGTAGCCTCCGCCTGTGCAACTAACACTTAAATCAATATTTTCCTAAATAAGAAACTTCACAATGCAGACCTGTCACCCCTCGCTGGTTTGGAGATGCCCAGCATAAGTAATTAGCAGTTTTACAGGCCAGGGGCGCTCAACTCCAGCCCCCGGGTGTGCCCCTTCCCCCCCAAACGGGTCAGGTTTTCAGGATATTCCTGCTTCAGCACAGGTGGCTCAGTCTTTGACTGAGCCACTGATTGAGCCACCTGTGCTAAAGCAGGGATATCCTGAAAACCTGACCTGTTGGTGGCCCTTGAGGACTGGAGTTGCCCGCCCCCGGTGTATCCAGTGTATAATGGTGAAACATGGAGGACGCCGATCCTGTGAACAATCATCTCCCCCTTATTAAAGCTCACCCCTTTTTTTTACAGGCTGGAAACCTTCCGGACCGAAACCGCGCTGTTTCCAGCGCCAGGGATCACTCCATTCCTGAGATACATGCCTAGGAATTTACCAGCAGCACTTCCTGGGTTTTAAAGGGATTTAAATTGTTGTCCAATAGGAAGCTGCCACAGATCACGGTGCGACTTCCCATTGGCCCAAGATTTGGCAGCTACTTTGTTTCTTACCGGTAAGTATTTCTGGGACGGGAGGAGCTGAACATAACACGATTCAGCGGAATACAAAAATAGGGGGTCAAGAAAAAACAGGTAGGGGGGGGATTGCGGCTTTAACCCCCTGACTGCCAGACGTGACATCAATGGGGGGGGGGGATATTAGATTTCTAACACACTGCTGTCAGTAGTTTGGATATTTCCCAGTGGAGATGACCAGGGCTCTTGTTTGCCCCTGTTTGTTTGCCCTTGTTTGTTTGCCCCTGTTTGTTTGCCCCGAGGTGTGACTTTGCACATAGAACATGTTCTGCTGCCATTTGAGACCAAAATCAATAACTCTCCAAGTCAATGCCCCATTTATCTCCAGGAATCCTGGAGGATTGACCCAATGTGAGCGTAATCCGGAAAACGTAATTATTGCACTAACATAAATCAGTCTTGGCTGAGGTTCCTCTGCGGCTTCTCCACTGGGGTTCACCCCCAAAACCTTCTCTGAGCTGTACGGAGACCCTGAGTATTGGAAGCCCTGAAACACTGACATACTACAACGGATGACAGGTCAGGGCCTTTGGCTCCTCTAGTCTCCTGCAGGATTCCTTACTTGCTACATAACTGAAACCATAACCAGCATTTCAATCCTCTCTCTGGTCTTCTTGTTTTATCCCCGGCATTTTTACATGCATTGGAAGGTTGCTTAATGCGTCTACAACTCTTTCAGTACAAAAAAATTAACGTACTATCCCCCATTTCCTGAGTTCACCACACTCCAGATTGTCAGTTGTTTTTAATCTTCCGTACTCATGCGCTCTGGAAGTCTCTGTCTTGTCTTCCATATCTTCCCTCTCCCAGGATGCACAAGTCGAGGTCCTCAAATCATTCTTTAAATGTACACCTTGAAACCGGCTGTAAGTTTCATATACAATAGCACGGGATTCCGCAGCACATTAAATGCATTTCCATTACATCATTTGGAGCCTGATGAAGAATCCTCAAAGGTTTGTAATTTATCAACAATCTACTGCCCCAATAAGAGGTATCATACTACTGCCCCAATAAGAGGTATCATACTACTGCCCCAATAAGAGGTATCATACTACTGCCCCAATAAAGAGGTATCATACTACCGCCCCAATAAGAGGTATCATACTACCGCCCGCTCTCACCTCCTTTCTTATTTTACCACACGGAAGAAGAGACGTCTTTCTGTAAAATGTGTTATTTCTTCAGTACATAGAGAACTTTCTTCTGGCAGCAGAAAGTGGACGAATCAGAGTGATCCGCCTCTTTGTTCTTGAATTTTCTCACCAAGATGCAGCTGGAGTCATTTTTTTCTTTTTAATAACTTTTCTGTATCATTTTCACCCAGAATCCACATTCCATATTTTTTTTTTTTGTCTGAAGAAAAATTGATGTTTCCAAATATTTGCTGATAACTCTTATAACGAACCCCAGCGCTGGATTTCCTGCGCAGCGTATTACACCCCAGCGCTGGATTTCCTGCGCAGCGTATTACACCCCAGCGCTGGATTTCCTACACAGCGTATTACTCCCCAGACCTAATCCCGGCATTTTCACAGCCCCGGCAGGACTTTATCTCCATAATGAAAGTTGGGTTTATTACATTTCTGGAGAAGTTTGTAGCGTCGCTCCTCAGACTTCAGGTTTCTGGGTGTAACTATGTTGCCCCAAAACCCACAATACTGGGGTTGGGGGGTTCAGAGAACGTGGGGGGCACAGCCGGCGCTGCCTGCCAGACAAGCAGCGCCTCGCGGGAGTGCCGGAGTACACACTCCCCTTCCTGTCGGCTCCGGAAGTCGGTCCCTACTCCTACATTCGATCCACGTGGCCCAAGCTTCACCGATGCCGGACCGGACTCAGAATTTTACCTGCTGTGTGACAGGGGGAGGCCTCTCAGAGGGGGAATGAGAGTGGGGAGACAGGGGATTGAGTGTGAGAGGAGTAGATTGAGTGTGAGAAGAGGAGGAGATTGAGTGAGGAGAGGGGGGATTGAGTGTGATTAGAGGTGGATTGAGTGTGAGGAGACAGCGGATTGAGTGTGAGGTGAGGGGGGGATTGAGTGCGAGGAGAGGGGGATTGAGTGTGAGGAGACAGCGGATTGAGTGTGAGGAGAGGGGGGATTGCGTGTGAGGAGAGGCAGGAGATTGAGTGAGAGGAGAAGGTGGATTGAGTGAGGAAGGAGAGGATGACAGGGGGAAGTGTGAGAAGGGGAAGAGAAATAGAGGGGGGGTGAGCGAGTGAGGTATGTGGGAGGGGGGGGGGGGAATGTAAGCGAGGGACCCTGGTGGAAACTCTAGCGGGCCCTTTGAATTTTTTTGTTTGGGGGGATCAAAAAGTTTAGTTACACCACTGTTTCTGGACCCACATCTTACAATCTATAAAACAAAGCGTTAGCAATGGCACAGGGTATGTTACATGGCTGAGTGCTTTTGCTTTATCACGACCCCAACAGAAGTGGGCCAATGCCTTCCAATAAGCCCCTTTGCCTTCCCGATATTAGCACAGATGAGCAGCACGTTACAAAGTAGAGATCCCCTAATACATCCCGGTAACATATTGTACTGTTAGTTTCTCCTGACAATGCTGCAGACTATTCCCCCCTGCAGATGAATGCATCGTATTATCTGCATGGAGAGGGAACAGGCCGGATTACCGGGGATTATTAACGCTAATAACCGCTCAGCTCCTGGCCTGGGAACCTGGCTTTGTATGTGATGGATGGCGTGAGTTATCGATAGTGAGCTGGAAAATGGTTACATTATTCTTCATTTCTCCCCTGCCCGCGATCCTTCATTGACGCTAAATCAAACCTCAGACTAATTACAGCACTAACGAGATGAGGTGTACTGGCGCTGTGCTGATAAAACGCGGGCATGAGCATTTCTTCTATTTCCTTCTGAAATATTAACCCCTTTAATATGAAAAACGCACATTTTATATTAACAGCGGAAGCTCGCGCGATACGGTTTTAATGAAAAGAAACATGTTGTGCTTTTTACCGGGATTCTCTTCCCCATTTCCCTTTATAATAATTAGCAACTCGATATATCGCCTCTTAAACACTTACAATGACCGCAACTTCTTCTCAAAACGGGATGATCCATGTGTTATTAAATACTACGGGTTACCATTCCTTGGAGTAACACAGCGTTCATCTTCTGTGTTTCCCTGAACATCAGGGGCGGCCAAGCCCAGCCCTGAAGGGTCACCAACAGGTCAGGCTTTCAGGATATCCCTGCTTCAGCACAGGTGGCTCAATTGGTGGCTCGGTCGTTATGGCCAACTCCAGTCCTCAAGGGCCACCAACAGGTCAGGTTTCAAGGAAATCCCTGCTTCAGCACATGTTGAGCCACTGCCACTGATTGAGCCCCCTGTGCTGAAGCAGGGATATCCTTAAAATCTGACCTGACGGTGGGCTTTGAGGGCTGGAGTTGACCAGCCCTTGTCTCTGTATATATAAAAGCATTGTACTGGGTGGAGCTGGGCTGGGAAAGGAAGACTTGGGCAGGACGTGTGTCCCAGAGGCCCACGTCTCCTTAGCCTCCTGTACTCTCTCCAGGCGACGCGTGGCTTTGCGTGGCTCTGCACGGCTCTGCACTGCGCTGCAGGTATCTGTGGCAGAGCAGGGTTAATCCTATTTGCATTGAATTCTGACACATGGCTGCCAGGGATGCACTTCCATTCCTGCGGGGTGTTTTTCATTATCGTAATGAGAGAGCGGCTGTAATTTCCTCTGCAATGTGCTGCCTGACATGGAAGTTTTCGTATCTCTGTGTGTGGTAATTGCTGTCAGTTTCTGCTATTATACATGAGAATCAGTTTGTAATAACGGGGGGGGGGGAGGAGGTGCTCTCTGCGTTCAGGCTCTGCGCAAAGACACGCAGTTCTTTCAGCAGCCGACGGGTTATCTGCCGGAAGGTTCCGGGCCTTCTGATAACTTCTATCCCGTTGCTAGTATTTCTTTTAGAAAGCTTTACAGATGTAGGTTAGCAAAATGCAACACAATAAATGCAGCATTGCGCCACAATATTTCCGCGTCCCCGAAATGACACATTATTTCAATTTAGTGAGGCAGGGGCGCTCAACTTCAGTCCTCGAGCCCCCTCAACTGGTCAGGTTTTCAGGATATCCCGGCTTCAGCACAGGTTCCTCAATCAGGCCCTGCTTCAGCACAGGTGGCTCAATCAGAGGCTCAGTCAGCCACCCGTGCTGAATATCGTGAAAACCTGACCTGTTGGGGGGGGGGACTGGAGTTGAGCACACGTTTGCTGCTGTGCCCCCCCTGCCTTTTCTCCTCTGGTGCTCGCAACCCCCCCCCCTTACCTTGATGCGGCGTCAAATGATGCTGCGGGGTCATGTCACGTCATGTGACCCGCAGCCTCATTTGACGCGTGTGACGTCACGTCCTATGACCCCGCAGTGTCATTTGACGCCACGTTGCCATGGACACGAGTCCTGACGCCGGCAGAGTCAAGGTAAGTTTAGAGTTGCAGAGGCCTCACATGATCCCCCGGCATTTAATTTAAATACCTTGGGGAAGATCGCAGGGCCTCTGCAACGCCGCGCTCCCCCAGAAAAATCTCACGCCCCCCACTTTGCGCTAAAGAATTGCCCTAGTTTTATTTAGGAAGCGGGAAAGGCAATGGGAAGTACCCCCTATTTCCTGCAGATTATTTCCCCCGTTTTCTTTCACACGGGAACGCTGGCAGTGCTGCCTCTCTAGGGCAGGGGAGCGCAAACGTTTTGAGCTGCTCCCCCCTGCCAGCTCCCCCTCTCTCCCGCGCCCCCCCCCCTCACCTTGTTTTTATCGTCCACCGCCCCAGCGGGGTCACGTGACGTCACGCGCACGCATGACACTGCTTCGTCATATGACGCCACGCTG
>WSYH01002320.1:0-27928 GCA_036426205.1 Ascaphus truei | reverse complement strand
CTGCTCCCCCCTGCCAGCTCCCCCTCTCTCCCGCGCCCCCCCCCCCCTCACCTTGTTTGTATCGTCAACTGACGCAGCGGGGTCACGTGACGTCACGTGACCCTGTTTCTATGGAGATGGCCGTGTGACGTCACCACGCATGACACTGCGGCGTCATATGACGCCACGCTGCCATGGCGACGCATCACAGAGTCTGAAACAAGGTAAGTGTTTAGAGTTGCAGAGGCCTCACGTGATCCCCCGGCATTTAATTAAATGCCTCGGGAAAGAGCGCGGCCTCTGCAAGCACCTGCGCCCCCCCCAAAAAATCCAGTGCATTTATATAAGCAACCACAACATATATATAAGCATATGAGTGTCACAGAGGAGTGCTACTGAGCCGTGCACTGTACCGTGTATGAGTCTCACTGGATGTGCTAAAACTGCAGCTTGTCTGTGTTTATGTTCTGGTCTCTGGTTTTAATTTAAGTATATATTGCCATGCTCAGTAGCACTCCTCTGTGACCTATGCTTATATATATGTTGTGGTCATTTGGGGGTTCACTAGGAGCTGTGTTAGGTGTCCAGTATGTTTTACAATCTTGTCCAGCTAGTATGGCTGATTGGAGGGTGGCAACCTCCTTCCTAATTAAGCTCACCCCCTCCACATTTAAATGGTTATGGGCTCACTCCATGCATTTCCACTACGGGGAACGCCCGCTGCTTGGCCAGTTTTGGCGGTGTGACATCTCTAATACAGAGTGCTTTTCCTGGTAATGTACAGGTTAATAAAAGCTTCAGTCAGACTTAGAACTTTGCAACTAATATGGACAGATTTACTATAAATCATTCTTCCTGTTATTACACAGGTTATTAAGAATTTATATTAGCGTTAGGGACCCCTGATATGTGGTCTGCCTTGGCGTTGGCTCAGGGGCTTACAACAATTTTGGCCAAAAATGTCAAACTAAAAGACCATTTTACTTATTAGATATTTATACATATATATTTAGGCACTGTACCGTGTATGAGTCTCACTGGATGTGCTAAAAACTGAGCTTTGTCTGTGTTTTATGTTCTGTCCTGGTTTTAATATATATTGCCATGCTCAGTAGCACTCCTCTGTGACACTCATATGCTTATATATATGTTGTGGTCATTTGGGGTTTCAATAGGAGCTTGTTAGGTGTCCAGTATGTTTTACAACTCTTGTCCAGCTAGTCATGCTGATTGGAGGTGGCAACCTCCTTCCTAATTTAAGCTCACCCCCTCCCACATTTAATGTGGTTATGGGCTCACTCCATAGCATCTTCCACTCAGGGGAACTCGCCTGCTTGCAGTTTGGCTGTGACATCTCTAATACAGAGTGCTTTTCCTGGTAATGTAACGGTTAATAAAAGCTTCAGTCAGACTTAGAACTTTGCAACTAATATTGACAGATTTACTATAAATCATTCTTCCTGTTATTACACACGTTATTAAAATTAAATTTATATGAGCGTTAGGGACCCTGATATGTGGTCTGCTGGCCTTGGCGTTGGCTCAGGGGCTACAACACATTTTGGCCAAAAATGTCAAACAAAAGACCATTTTACTTATTAGATATTTATACATTATATTAGGCACTGTACCGTGTATGAGTCTCACTGGATGTGCTAAAAACTGAGCTTTGTCTGTGTTTTATGTTCTGTCTCTGGTTTTGTGTGGAGAATATCCAGGTCCCAAACATTTTTTTTTTTTCAATTTTTTAATTGTTTTTCGAGAGAATGACATTGTATGAGATGTTTTAACATACATCTGTTACAACTTCAAATTTTACAGCGAGACAAAGATAATATAAACCTTCATTACACCACGCAACAAAGTGCGTTTTAGTTTAAAGACCAAATAGAAATTCCTACTGCTGCTATGATGAAGCATCAGAGTCCGATTTATACTCGCGATCTAGTGTTTACTGTGAATCCTTCTGTGAACCCACCATCTTCTCTTCCATACGCCTGACGCAATAATCCCAGACACAGGAGAGGGCATCACCCCACAAGCTTACAATCTAAGCCTGCCCTGCAGGAGACAGAGGAAGGATGCTGCCGCCTCGCGCATGTGTGGCGAATTCGCCACTGGGGCGACTTATCTGCATGCCTCACGCGCCAACACAGGCCGCCCAAATATCATTCCATACCACATTCCTCACCATGAAGGAGATTATTGTGTTAGGAAAAATGTACTAGGTGCCTAGCAAGAAAGTTTCCCCTCCAAAGGAGGCGAGTCGCGAATTGCGGTTTTTTATTATTTATTACACTGCACTCTGCGATTCCGGGCGATGCGTTCTTAGGAACCCGCCGACGGATTGCTTGAATTCCGCTAGCTTGGACGCTACATAAAACTCGTCCACAGGGCGCTGCCAGCCAATGGCGGAGTATTGACATGAACCGCTTTTCACGGCGGATCTGAAGCCGCTCCAAATCTCGCTTTGGTGCATTTCTACACCACGAATGGATTTTTGGGGGGGGGGGGCCGGAAAATTTAAAACATATCAATCGCAATTCAACCCATCTCTCTTACATTCTAAACAACACATAATAACCCATCCTACAAAGAAATGGTATAAAAGCTACTATTCCTGCACTCCCCTGTCTTATCCGGCATGCCTTCCTAAAATAAATCAGAATCACGCTGCGTCTTCTGCTGGATTCAGCAAAAAACACAGAGACAGCTCCGCCCTCTCCTGTGAGTTTTCCCATTAATAACCGTTGCTACCTCCGCCTGTGAACTAACCACTTAAATCAATCATTTTCCTAAATAAGAAAACTTCACATGCGACCCTGTCACCCCCTCGCTGGTTTGGAGTGCGCCCAGCAATAAGTAATTACACTAGTTTTTACACGGCCAGAGGCGCTCTCAATACCAGCCCCTGGTGCTGCCCACCCTTCCCCCACACGCCACCGGGTCAGAAGTTTTTCAGGCAATTTCCTGCTCGCCACAGGTGGCTCCATTCTATTCGACTGAGCCCCTGATTGAAGCCCTGCCTGCGCTAAGCAGAGGATATCCTGAAAACCTGACCTTGTTGGATAGCCTTGAGGACTAGGAGTATCGCCACTCCTCCCGTTGTGTATCCATGTATAATGGAAAATGAAAAAACCATGCGAGGACGACCGATCTGTGAAACAATCTCTCCCCCTTATTAAAGCTCACCCCTTTTTTTCTAAGGCTGAAACCTTCCGGATCCGAAACCGCCGCTGTTTTCGAGCGCCAGGCGATCAGCTCCATTCCTGAGGATACAATGCCTAGGCAATTTACGCAGACACACTTCCTGGCTTTTTTTAAGGATTTAAATTGTTGTCCAATAAGAAGCAGCTGCCACAGATACACTGTCACTTCCCCATTGGCCAAGATTTGGCAGTGCTATTTGTTTCTAAATTACCGGCTAGTTATTTCTGGGACTGGGACGAGCTGAACATAACACGATTCCAGCGGAATACAAAAAAGAGGGGTCAAGAAAACAAAACATGGTAAGCGGCTGGGTGGAATTTGCGGTTTCTTTAACGACCACCTGACTGCCAGATTAGAATACAATGGAGGGGGGGATATTAAGATCTTCTTAACACATTGCCTGTCAGTAGTTTGCATATTATCCAGTGAGATGACAAGCTGGCTCCTTTTTGTCACCCTGTTGTTTGACCCTTGTTGTTTGCCCTCCATGTTTGTTTGTTCACCGAGGTGTAGTGTGACTTTGTCAGCATCAGAACATCGTACTATCTGCTTGCCACTTTGAACCAAAATCAATAACTCTCCAATCAAATGCCCTCCATTATATCTCCAGAATCACTGGAGAGGATTGACCAATTGAGCGTAATCCGGTAAAACGTATTATTGCCTAAACTCAAATCAGGTCTTGTTGCGGTTCATCTCTGCCGGCCTTTCTACCACTGGGTCTTCACCCCCAAACCCTTCTCTAGAGCTGTACGCGGAGACCTGATGTATTGGAAGCCCTAAACACTAGACTATACTACAACGATGAACCAGGTCGGGCCTTTGGCTACCTCACTAGTCTCCTGCAGGATTCCTTACTTGCACCATAAACTGCAACCATAACCAGCATTTCATCCTCTCTCTCTGGTACTCTTGTTTTTTAATCCCCGCATTTTTACATGCACTTGGAACCGGTTGCTTAATCGGTCTCACAACTCTTTCAGTCAAAAAAAATTAACGTAACTATTCCCCCATTTCCTGAGTTCACACCACACTCACAGATTTGTCAGTTGTTTTTAATCTTCCAGCCATACTCATGCCTGCTACTGAATACCTCTGTTCCTTGTCTCCATATCTTCCCGCTCTCCAGAGATGCCACGACACAGTGTCAGGAGGTCCTCATAATCATATTTTAAATGCTACACCTTGAAACCGACGCTGTAAGTTTCATAATACAATAGCACACGGGATTACGCAGCAACATTAAATGCAATTACCATTACATCAATTTGGAGCGCTGATGACTAGTAATCCTCAAAGGTTATGTAATTATCAACAATCTACTCCATAACTGGCCCAATAAGAGGTATCATTTAACTACTGCACCCAATAAGAGGTTATCATACTACTGCCCCAATAAGAGGTATCAGACTACCTCCCAATATAGGTTATCATATACTGCCCCCAATAAGAGTATCATAATACTGGTCCAATGATAGGATCATACTACTGCCCAATAAGAGGTATCATACTACTGGGTCCAAGTGACGAGTATCACACTCACTTGGTCCTAATGAGAGGTATCATACTACTGCCACCAAATAAGATGGTACATACTATTTACTGGTATCTATACCTCAGAAGCGTTCTCATACTACTGCACCCATAAAAGGTATCTTGCTAAGGTCATACTACTGGTCCAATGAGAGGGTATCATACCCTATGATCTGCCTCCATAAGAGCGAGGTATCAGACGTTGCACCCATAAGAGGATCAAATACTGGTCCAAGAGAGGTATCATACTACTGCCCCAATAAGAGGTATCATACTTACTGGTCCAATAAGAGCGTATCATACTACTGCCCCAATAAGACTGATGATCATAACTACTGCCCCAATAAGAGGTATCCATAATACTACGTGTCCAATGAGAGGTATCATACTCTGCCCCAATAAGAGATCATAACTACTGGTCCAATGATAGTACATCATACTACGCTGCCCCAAAGAGTTCTATAGATACTGGTTCAATGAGAGGATTCATACTACTGCCCCAATAAGAGGTATCATAACGGCCGCCAATAAGAGGTATCAACCTACCTAGTCCCAATAAGAAGGTATCATACTATCCTGCCTCCCCAATAATAGGTATATACTACTGCGCCCCAATAAGAGGTATCATACACTGGTCTCAATGAGAGGGAGGATCATACTACGTGCCCCAATCAGAGGTATCATACTACCGGCCCCATAGACGAGGTATCATACTACCGTCCCAAGAATAGGTATCATACTCCCGCCCCAATAAGAGGTATCATACTACGCCCCAATAAGCAGGTAAAAATTATAGTGCTACTGCCCCCAAATAAGATGATCATACTACTGCTCCCACATAAGAGGTATCATAACTAACCCTACTCCCAATAAGAGGTATCATAATACTGCGTCAATAAGATGGTATCTACTACCCCACTAAACGAGTCTATACTACCACTGCAACCACCAATACACGCCCAAGGTTATCATCACTACCGCCCCACAAAGAGTATCATAGCCCCCAAGGTATCATACTACTGCCCCAATAAGAGGTATCATCTACTGTCCACATATAGGACGTATATACTACCGCCCCATGGTAATCCATATACAGTCAATCAGGTAATTCAACTACTACCGTCACCACACTAAGAGTGTAATCATACACTCCCCCACCTGAGGTATCATATACTGCCCCCCATAAGAGGTATCATACTACCGCACCAATAAGAGGTTATAGTACTACCCGCCCCAATAAGAGGGTATCATACTCCGGTCCCCAATAAGAGGTATTCAATGATAGCCAGGTCAACACCACACCCGCTACACGCCAATAAGGTATCATACTACCCGCCCCAATAAGAGGTATATACTACCGCCCCATAAGAGGGCATTCATACTACCCGCCCCATAGAGAGGTACATACTACCGCCCCGTCTCTCACCTCCTTTCTTATATTTTCCACAAAGGAAGAGAGACGTCTTTTGTAAAATGTGTGTATTTCTTCGAGTCATAGAGAACTTTCTCTTCCTTCTGGCAGCAAGAAAGTTGGACGAATCAGTAGTGATCCGCATCTCTTGTTCTTGAATTCTCACCAAGATGCAGATGGAGTACATTTTGTTTCTTTTTTATAACTTTTCTGTAGTCATTTTCATACCAGAAAATCCCACATTCCCATTATTTTTTTTTTGCTGCTGAAGAACCAATTGAGTTCTCCAAATATTTTGCATGATAACTCTTATAATAGAACCCACCCAGCGCTGATTTCCTGGCGGCAGGTATTACAACCCCAGCGCTGGATTCTGCGCAGCGTGATTACCAAACCCCAGCGCTGGATTTCCTGCGCAGCGTATTACACCCAGACGCTGGATTCTCCTACAACAGCTATTCTCCCAGTACCTAATCCCGGCGTTCATTTCACAGCCCCGGCAGGATCTTTATCTCCATAAATGAAAGTGGTTATTAAAATCTTCTTGACGAAGTTGGTACGCGCTCCTCAACTTAGGTTTTCTGGGTGAATAACTATGTCTGCCCAAATACCCACAATACTGCGGTGTGTGTTCGGGGTGTTCGAGAACGTGGGGGCACAGCCCGGCGTACTGCTGCCAGAACAAGCAGCGCCTCGGGAGTGCCGGAGTAACACCACTCCCTTTCCTCTGTCGGATCCGGAAGTCCAGGCTCCCACTCTCCTACATCGATCCAACGTGGCCCAAGATTCTCAACCCGATGGCCGGACGGACTAACCGAATTTTACCTGCTGTGGACAGGGGAGGAGGCCCTTCTCAGAGGGGAAATCGAGGTGGGGAGACGAGGGGATTGAGGTGAGGGAGTAGCTATTGAGTTGTTGAGACTTACGAGGAGGAGGAGAATTGATGAGGAGTAGGGGGGATTGAGTGTGGATACGAGGGGATTGAGGTGAGGAGACAGCGGATGTGTGTAGCGGTTTGTGAGGGTGGGGAATAATGCCCAGTGTGGGGCCCGGATGGGAGAGGTGGATGTAGTGTGAGGACGGACATAGCGGATTGAGTTGAGTGAACGAGGGGGCGGTGATGTGCGTTGTGAGGAGAGGCAGGAGCATTTGCAGTGAGAGGAGATGGAAGGTGCGATTTCGGGCAGGAGAAGGATGTCGGCGGATACGGTATTGAGGCGGAGGACCAGGGGGAGTGATAACCAAGGGCAAGATCCTGTAAGAGGGGGGAGAACGGGGTAACGATGGAAAGCCAGCAAAAAGAGCGAGGCGAGGCGTCCTGCCCTGCCGGAGATCGAGATGAGGTTACGGCCGTATCGGGCGACATTGAGATCACATCCCTGTTCTCTCACGTGATGTGCGGTTTACCCAAACGCGTGCTTGCGCGCGTCACTACCGAATGTCGTGGAGTTTGGGGGGGGGGAAGGGACAGAGAGGAGGGAAAAGCTACCCGACCTCCCCTCTCTGTCTCCTTTTGCTTTCTCCGCCCCTTCCTCTCCCCTTCCATATTTCTGGTTTCTTTTGTTTCGCTTACCATCCATTACCATCCCACCATACGGTGGAAAATCTAGGGGGCCCTTCGAATTTTCTTTGTTTGGGGGATCAAAAAGTTTAGTACACCAACTGTTTATGGACCCACATCTACAATCTATAAAAACAGCAAGCGTTAGCAATGGCACAGGGTATGTTACATGGCTGAGTGCCTTTTGCTTTATCACGAGCCCAACAGCAAGTGGGCAATGCCTTCCAATAAGCCCTTTGCTTCCCGCATATTAGCACAGATGAGCAGCACGTTACAAAGTAGGAGATATCCCCCCTAATACATCCAGGTAACAATATGTAACTGTAGTTTCTCCGACATGCTGCAGGACTTTCCCCCCTGCAGTGAATGCATCACGGTATTATCGGGCATGGAGAGGGAACAGGACCGGATTACAGGGGAGATTGAACGCTAATAAAAAACCCCCGCTCAGCTCCTGGCCGGGAAACCCCATGGCTTCTGTATGTGGATGGATGCGTGCGTGAGTTACGATAGTGAGCTGGAAAACCGGTTACTTTGTCTCAATTCTCCCTGCCCGCGATCCTTCATTGCCGCTCAAATCAAACTCAGACTATCTTACAGCACTAAGCGGATGAGGGTTGTGTACTGGCGCTGTGCTGTATAATAAAAGGCCGGCGGGGCATGAGCATTTCTTACTATTTGCCTTCTGAAATATTACACCTTAATTATGAAAAACGGCAACATTTATAACAGGAATGGGAAGACTCCGCGATTTACGGGTTTTTTAATGAAAAGAAAACATGTTGTGCTTTTTACCACGGGACTTCTCTTCCCCATTTACCTTTCATAATAATAGCAAATCGATTATACTCGCTCTTAAAACACTTACATGACCGGAAACTTCTCTCTCAAACGGGGATGATCCAATGTGTATGTAAATACTACGGGTACAATTCTTGGAGGTAAGACACGAGCCGTTAATGTTCTGTTACCCTGACATAGGGGCGGCACATAGGGACCCCCAGCCATGAGGGCACCAACAGGGTCGGCTTCAGGATATCCCTGCTTCAGCACAGGTGGCTCAATGGTGTGGCTCGTCGGTGTTATGGCCAACTCCCGTCCTCAAGGGCCACCAACAGGCTAGGTTTTCAGGAAATCCCTGCGTCAGCACATGTTGAGCCAATGCCACTGATTGAGCCCCTGTGCTGAAGCAGGGATATCTTAAAATCGACCTGACGGGGGTGCTTTGAGGGTGGAGGTTGAACAGCACTGGTCTCGTATATATAAAGCATTGTATGGGTGGAGGGGCGTGGGAAATAAGAACTTGGGCAGGACGTGTGTACAGAGGCCCCACGTCTCCGTAGCCTCGTACTCTCTAGGGACGCGTGGCTTTGCGTGGCTATGCACGGCTCTGCACTGCGTGCAGGTATCTGTGGCAGAGCAGGGTTTAATCCTATTTGCATTGAATTCTGACACATGGCTGCCGGGATGCACTTCCATTCCTGGGCGGTGTGTTTTTCATTATCGTAATGATGAGAGCGGCCTGGTAATTTCTCTGCAATGTGCTGCCTGACATGGAATGTTTTAGTTATCTCGTGTGTGGTAATTGCTGTCAGTTCTGCTATTATACATGAGAATCAGTTTGTCAATAAGGGGGGGGGGGAGGAGGTGCTTCTGCGTTCAGGCTCTGCGCAAAGACACGCAGTTCTTTCAGAAGCGACGGGTTATCTGCGGAAGGTTCCGGCCTTCTGATAATCTATCCCGTTGCTAGTGATTTCTTTAGAGAAAGCTTACAGATGTAGTTAGCAAAATGCACACAATAAATGCAGCATGCGCCACAATATTTCCGCGTCCCCGAAATGAAACAATATTTTCAATATTAGTGAGGCAGGGGCGCTCAACTTCAGTCCTCGAGCCCCCTCAACTGGTCAGGTTTAGGATATATCCCGCATTGCAGCACAGGTTCTCAATCAGGCCCTGACTTCAGCACAGGGTGGCTCACTCAGAGGCTCAGTCACCACCCGTGCTGAATATCGTGAAAACATGACCTGTTGGGGGTGGGGACTGGAGTTGAGCACACGTTTGCTGCTGTGCACCCCCTGCCTTTCTCCTTGGTGCTCGCAACCCCCCCCCTTACCTTGATGCGGCGTCAAATGATGTGCGGGGTCATGTCACGTCATGTGACCGCAGCCTCATTTGACGGTGTGACGTCAGTCCTATGACCCCCGCAGTGTCATTTGACGCACGTTGCCATGGACAGAGTCCTGACGCCGGCAGAGTCAAGGTAAGTTTAGAGGTTGCAGAGGCCTCACATGACCCCGGCATTAATTTAAATACCTCTGGGAAGATCGCAGGGCCTCTGCAACGCCGCGCTTCCCCCAGAAAAATCTCACGCCCCCCACTTTGCGCTAAAAGAATTGCCCTAGTTTATTAGGAAGCGGGAAAGGCAATTGGGAAGTACCCCCTATTTCCTGCAGATTATTTCCCCCGTTTTCTTTCACACGGGAACGCTGGGTGCAGGCCTCTCTAGGGCAGGGGAGCGCAAACGTTTTGAGCTGCTCCCCTGCCAGCTCCCCTCTCTCCCGCGCCCCCCCCCTCACCCTGTTTGTATCGTCAACTGACGCAGCGGGGTCACGTGAGTCACGTGACCCTGTTTCTATGGAGATGGCCGTGTGACGTCACCACGCATGACACTGCGGCGTCATATGACGCACGCTGCCATGGCGACGCCTCACAGAGTCTGAAACAAGGTAAGTGTTTAGAGTTGCAGAGGCTTCGACATGATCCCCGGCATTAATTAAATGCCTCGGAGAAGAGCGCGGCCTCTGCAAGCACCTGCGCCCCCCCCCAACAAATCCAGTGCATTTATATAAGCAACCCACAACATATATATAAGCATATGAGTGTCACAGAGGAGTGTACTGAGCGTATGCACTGTACGGGTATGAGTCTCACTGGATGTGCTAAAACTGAGCTTTGTCTGTGTTTATTTCTGTCTTGGTTTTAAGTATATATTGCCCTGCTCAGTAGCACTCCTCTGGACTCATATGCTTATATATTATGTTTGTGTCATTTTGGGGGTTCAATAGGAGCTTGTTAGGTGTCCAGTATGTTTTACAATTCTTGTCCAGCTAGTCATGGCTGATTGGAGGGTGGCAACTCCTTCCTAATTTAAGCTCACCCCCTCCCACATTTAAATGTTATGGGCTCACTCCATAGCATCTTCCACTCAGGGGAACTCGCTGCTTGCAGTTTGGCTGTGACATCTCTAATACAGAGTGCTTTTCCTGGTAAGTACAGGTAATAAAAAGCTTCAGTCGACTTAGAACTTTGCAACTATATGGACAGATTTACTATAAATCATTCTGCCTGTTATTAACAGGTTATCTATTAAGAATTTATTTAGCGTTAGGGACCCCTGATATGTGGTCTGCCTTGGCGTTGGCTCAGGGGCTTACAACAATTTTGGCCAAAAATGTCAAACTAAAAGACCATTTTACTTATTAGATATTTATAATATAATTGGTAGCTGTACCGTGTATGAGTCTCACTGGATGTGCTAAAAACTGAGCTTTGTCTGTGTTTTATGTTCTGTCTCTGGTTTTAAATATATATTGCCATGCTCAGTAGCACTCCTCTGTGACACTATAGATTTATATATATGTGTGGTCATTGGGGGTTCAATAGGAGCTTGTAGGTGTCCAGTATGTTTTACAATCTGTCCAGCTAGTCATGGCTGATTGGAGGTGGCAACCTCCTTCCTAATTTAAGCTCACCCCCTCCCACATTTAAATGGTTATGGGCTCACTCCATAGCATCTTCCACTCAGGGGAACTCGCCTGCTTGCAGTTTGGCTGTGACATCTCAATACAGAGTGCTTTTCCCTGGTAATGTAAGGTTAATAAAAGCTTCAGTCGACTTAGAACTTTTGCAACTAATATTGACAGATTTACTATAAATCATTCTTCCTGTTATTACACAGGTTATTAAGAATTATATGAGCGTTAGGGACCCTGATATGTGGTCTGCCTTGGCCTGGCGTTGCTCAGGGGTTACAACAATTTTGGCCAAAATGTCAAAACTAAAAGACCATTTTACTTATTAGATATTTATACATAATATTTAGGCACTGTACCGTGTATGAGTCTCACTGGATGTGCTAAAAACTGAGCTTTGTCTGGTGTTTATGTTCGGTCTTAGGTTTTGTGTGGAGAATATCCAGGTCTCAAACATTTTTTTTTTTCAATTTTTTATTGTTTTTTCGAGAGAATGAATTGTATGAGATGTTTTAACATACATCTGTTACAACTTCAAATTTTACAGCGAGAGAAAAATATTAAACCTTATTACACCACAAAGCATTTTGTTGTCTTCAGTTCTTACATATTTGTTTTCATATGTTTTTCTACAGAGAATTTTGTTATTTTGTTTCATTTTTTACAAAATATGGGGAAGCAGCCGCTTCCGGACAATATCACTTCTCAGAGAAATTAAGAATAGTGAGAGAAAAGCAAGAAAAAAGAGGGCGGGGAGAGGGGGGAGGGGAGATCAGAGAGAAAGGGTGGGGGGGGGGGGGTGTATTATTGTCTCCAGACTTATGGGACACGGTCTATACATGTAACCATGCTGTAAAATGGCTGCAGTCATCTCTCCTGCTGACAGTAAGGCCTGGTAAGTTATGGGCATGCCAGCAGTAATCATGGAGGTTTGCCCTCACACCCTGGTGAGGTGTCATATGTCCCATAGGAAGTGACAACATGCTGTGTGTCCACGGTTAGTGACATCAGAGATGTGCCTGTTCCTAGGATACATCTTTTTCCATGCTGCGGCAATCGAGCAGCGGGCCGCTGTAAGGACATGACTTATCATTTTATTCTCTTGGGTTTGTAGGCCCTCTATTGGTTTAGACAGCACCAGGGTCAACGGGTCCACCTCTATCTCCACCCCCAGGAGCTCTCGTATCATTGTTTGTATCATGATCCAGAACCCCTGAATTTTTGGGCAGTCCCACCAGATGTGCCCGCATCCTCTCCAGCACAAATCTGAGGATCCGGGGTCCCAAAATTTCTAACCTTTGTTCTCACCCCTGTTGCCGGGCAGTACAAGATAAGGTTTACTTGAACTAAAATTACTTAATCATTCCCTAAAGGGTTGATTTTTCCAGTACCTTCTAGAAGGCTAGAAACAGCCAATCACTGAGCTACGTGATTTGCAACATAAAATAAGATACATGAAACGGGTTACATCAAATTAGCTACTGGAAACTAGGGCCTGTAAAGGATTTAACTCCTTAACTGCCTATAGGGACCAGGACTCACTAAGAAACTTTAGCATACACCCAAGGGTGCTACTTAAATACTAAGTGCTCGCTCAGACCGGCTGCTACGGCAGCTTGCTAGTGCTCGCGCCCCCGCTGCGCGCTCCTGCAGCACAGCGATCTGTGCTCAAACTGCAGGAAGCAGATCGCGGCGTTTGGGGGCGTGGCGGGGGGTGTAACGAACGCGTCACGGAGCTGGTTCGCCTTTATTGGCTGAACCAGCTCGTATCACGCGATTGTAGCCCCAAATTTCAATTTGGGTTGTGCCGGCAAAATGTCGCAGCGACAGTTTGCCGCCTGTGGAGTTTTCAGTTTGAAAACTCCCACCGCACAACCCAAATTTGCGACGGACGTGCGCGCGCACGTCGCATCGCGTTCTGTCTGAGCTCAGCCCTAGGGTCGGCGAGTATAAAAACGGGGTTTGTTCGTATTTTGATTCTAAACATTTTTCATATTTTGTTTTTAGTTTTGGCCAAAATGTGATCATTTAAAATATATATATATATATATGGAACAGAACATTCAAAATAAGCACGTCAGATGGTCTCTATGCCAACCCAGCACACTAAATACCCAGCATACTATATACCCATCACACTATATACCCAGCATACTATATACCCAGTACACTATATACCCAGCACACTATATTCCCAGCACACTATATACCCAGCACACTCTCTTGTCCCGTGTCTCTCTCTCTCTGCCCCTCTCCTGTGTGTCTCTGTCCCTCTGCTCTGTCTTTCTGCCTCTCTAATCTGTATCTCTCTCTCTCTGTCACCCCTGCTCAGTCTTTCTCTCTTCCCCCTACTCTCTGTCACGCTCTGTCTCTCTCTGTCATGCTCTGTCTCTCTCTGTCTCTCTCTGTCTCTCTCTCTGTCTCTCTCTGACCCCCTGCCCTGTCTCTCTCTGACCCCCTGCCCTGTCTCTCTCTGACCCCCTGCCCTGTCTCTCTCTGACCCTTGCCGTCTCTCTCTGACCCCCTGCTCTGTCTCTCTCTGACCCCCTGCTCTGTCTCTCTCTGACCCCCTGCTCTGTCTCTCTCTGACCCCCTGCCCTGTCTCTCTCTGACCCCCTGCCCTGTCTCTCTCTGACCCCCTGCCCTGTCTCTCTCTGACCCTTGCCGGCTCTCTCTGACCCCCTGCTCTGTCTCTCTCTGACCCCCTGCTCTGTCTCTCTCTGACCCCCTGCCCTGTCTCTCACACCCTTGTACCACTCTCCCCGTAATCGTTGATACGAAATGGCAACAGTGGAAGGGAGGGTAGTGCCACGTGATCCGGGCAGGGATCATGCTAAGGTTTGGGGAGCTGGATTGAGGAGTACTGAGCCAGCAAGTTCAAGGGGTTTGGGTTCCGGTACCGACAACAATACCCCATAGTATGTACATGGATATACGTGTGTGTGTATTATGGCAAAACTGGTGCTGTTCTCTGACATAAAACACTGCATGAGATGCAGCAAAGAACAGATACCATTGTAAGCAATACGTTTTTGATCCCCGAAATTGATGGTTTCTCCCCATGTTTCATGTAGAAAGCTTTTTCCTTTAATTCCTTGTGGAATTTGTGCAGCAGCTTGAGAGAGTCAGCGAGTGATATCACTTCTGATTGCCACAGAGACAGATACAATGTGACAAGCCACATGGATAATGAAATACCCTATTGCTTGTGTGAGCATTGGAGGCTGTTCAATAAATACTCAACAGATTGTTGGTATAAATAAGCCAAACTGGAAGCGTCTGTTAGAAATAGTGTAACATTTGTATCCACGCTGCCCATATATCCTCCGGACCTGGAGGGGCAAAGAGATTTGGATTAAGATCGGTTGAATAATATCTCCAAGCCTCTTTATCTCTTTAATTTGTATTTTTCCCATACATCTGGTGCTATTTCTTTAATTAGTTTTGCACCTGAAAGTCTTTGATACATAATCCGTCCTATACTAAGACACCTTTTATTGATCAGAGCACGATGCCTTGTGTGTGCAAGGGTTTTATTTATTAAACTGTGATAACGCCTGACACAATGACACCGAGCGTGACGGGACGTTTCCATGCTCCCGCATGGTACCACCGCAGTTTAATTAATACCCCTCGTCTCTGGACCCCCCCCCCCCCTGTACTTTATGTAGACCTCAGCTGTACCTGCAAACTTCCCTCTCCCTGATTGTATCCAGAGTTTACATGTGGAAATGGTTTAGCAGAGAAACCAGGTCCTGTGATGCAAGCCTCGCACCAATGTAGCTGCTCTTCTATGCATTATTACAATAGGATGAGGCCTATGAGGGTAAGATCTTACTGATTATCTGTAAATTGGCCTTCTCAGCCATTGACTGAGCCACCTGTGCTGAAGCAGGGATATCCTTAAAACTTGACCTGTTGGTGGCCCTTGGGGAATGGAGTTGGCCGCCCCTCCGCTAGTAATACTTCCCTATAAACAGCCCAGTGTCTACGCACGGTCTTGTGCTCATGACATTTTAGGTCATCCGATATGAATCAGTTTTCAGGTTTTCTTCTTTGTTGTTTTTCTGGTGTCTCCTCAATCATACGAGGAGGAGCCACATTTGGGTTCCTGTGGGGCATGACTGTCCATGTCTTACCCCTGGACTATGGTGGATACAGGTGCATGGTGGATACAGGCGCATGGTGGATACAGATACATGGTGGATACAGATACATGGTGGATACAGATGCATGGTGGATACGGATACATGGTGGATACAGACACATGGTGGATACAGATACATGGTGGATACAGATGCATGGTGGATACGGATACATGGTGGATACAGACACATGGTGGATACAGACACATGGTGGATACGGATACATGGTGGATACAGACACATGGTGGATACGGACACATGGTGGATACAGATACATGGTGGATACAGACACATGGTGGATACGGACACATGGTGGATACGGATACATGGTGGATACAGACACTGGTGATACGGACACAATGGTGGATACGGATACAGGGTGGATACGGACATGGTGGATACAGACACCATGGTGGATCCAACACATGTTTGATACAATCAACACCCATATGTGGATACAGTACACAGGGGATACGGACACATGGGTGGATACAGAACACATGTGGAGTACAGACCAGGTGGATATCGGACACATGGTTGGATACGATACATGTGGATACGGACACATGGTGGATACAGACACATGGTGGATACGGATACATGGTGGATACAGACACATGGTGGATACGGATACATGGTGGATACAGATACATGGTGGATACAGACACATGGTGGATACAGACACATGGTGGATACAGACACATGGTGGATACGGATACATGGTGGATACAGGCGCATGGTGGATACAGACACATGGTGGATACAGATACATGGTGGATACAGACACATGGTGGATACAGACACATGGTGGATACAGACACATGGTGGATACAGACACATGGTGGGCACAGACACATGGTGGATACAGGCGCATGGTGGATACAGGCGCATGGTGGATACGGATAAATGGTGGGCACAGACGCATGGTGGATACAGACACATGGTGGATACAGACACATGGTGGATACAGATACATGGTGGATACAGACACATAATGGATACAGACACATGGTGGATACAGACACATGGTGGATATATACACATGGTGGATACAGATACATGGTGGATACGGGTACATGGTGGACACATGGTGGATACGGGTACATGGTGGACACATGGTGGATACAGACACATGGTGGATACGGATACATGGTGGATACGGATACATGGTGGACACATGGTGGATACATGGGTGAAGTTCAGAAATTAGTTTAATTTTGCCCTTCGCGTAAACCTAAAAAGTTCTCAAAAAATGTATTGCCAAGAATAAGTCAATCTGCAGGTCACGTGTCCCTATATTATTCACAAAGTTCTGGCGCAAAGTGGCCAAATTCCGGTAAATTTGCAAACATTTTAAGTTATGTGACAGACATGTTCCCAAAAAGAAATGAGTGTTAGATTTTGCGAGGCACAGAAGACATTTACACATTTCTAATGGAAACCAATTAAAGGCCAACGGTTCCACCCAGAGACCAGGAATAGTCACGTTGCTGTGATTAACTAGCTGCGTCCTAGCTGACCATGGAAATACATAATTACCGATCCAAAATGCTGAGCCAGCAGCCGAGGCAAGAGGTTGCCCAGGAGGGCAATTGGCATTTACCTGGTTATTCTGCTCCCTTCTAACTGAACGGCACGGGGAGCATTTTAATGACGTTCGCAGCACTGCGCGCTCATCTACTAAGTGTAACCTTCAAGCCTAAGCTGTTTTTCATGCATTCTTACGAACGTAGCAGCAGCAAGGGAAATAACCTGCCGATATAAAGACGCAGCACATTTCCCCAGCTCGCTACAGAGTGACGAGAATAAGCAAATACAATCGCCAAGGAGGGATAATGTGGGCAGCTCGGTTTCTTTACTTAGGGGTGGGGGGGCAGAGAAGGGCTGTCCCAGGACTCCCACTTAGAGGGGGTTCAGTGATTAATTACAGAGATTTATTACACGTGTTTCTTTTCAGCACAAGTGTAGTAAACCCCTTCACTGCCATCGTCAAGCAATGTACAACAGGCCCCTCTGCAGGAAAGGGGTTTAAAGACACTAAGAACGTGTGTCCAAAAAGCTAGCCACCCACCACAGCCACCCATCCACCACAGCCAGACACCCACCACAGCCAGACACCCACCCGCCCATCCACCACAGCCAGACCCCCCCCCCCCCCCCCAGCCACCCCCACCCATCCACCACAGCCAGCCACCCACCCATCCACCACAGCCAGCCACCCATCCACCACAGCCAGCCACCCACCCATCCACCACAGCCAGCCTCCCACCCACTCATCCACCATAGCCAGCCAGCCACCCACCCATCCACCACAGCCACCCACCCATCCACCACAGCCAACCACCCACCCATCCACCACAACCAGCCACCCAACACAGCCAGCCACCCACACACACACACAGGAGTAATCTGCAAAGTAAGGAAACACACAGCTGATTATATTTACTTTCATTTGTTTGTACATGTATACGTGAAAATATGAATTTAGCAGAATTATCCGGATGTGCCGAGCCTGATTGAGCCTCGGATTATGCTCTGTAAAGCGTGAGGGAGAGCGTCACCAAGAACCGCCCCAAAGCTGGAATAATCTCCCTGCTGCTCGGAGAAATCAGGATGCTTTACTTCCATTCAGAAAGGAATGAAAAACGTTCCTTTTAAACAAAGCTTGGCAAACCGACCCTAATACCCTGGCAGCCATCTTTCCTGCTCCCGTTCACGTTTCCCGCCCTTTGTTGGTCTCCCTCGTCGTTCCCCTATATGTTTTCGGTAGGTCCCGGTTGTAGGTCTGGGATGGGCGTCCTCCCTACGCTCCTACAGGTGCTCAAGTACTGAGTTTCTTGGTGAGTATCGCGTTAGAAATAAATGTTACTTTTGTATGTATGTATGTCTTTATTTATATAGCGCCATTAGTGTACATAGCGCTTCACATTACTTTTGTACAACCTGTGGTGTGGAATAATCATGCACAGATTGAAGTAAATATATCCAGTGGGAACTTCACCTGAAAACAAACAATCATTTGCATACTCATTACAGGTAGATCAGCATTGTAGAAGAACACAAGAGAAGAACACGAGAACCCCCTCATCTGCCCAGTTTGCCATCAGCAATAAAGCCTCAAACTTAATTTGCTCCTTAGATGTTTTCCCACTTAATTCATTCATTGCATTTACGCTCCACCACCTCTACTAGAAGTATGCTTCATGCATCTACTCCCCTACCCGTGATGAAGCCCTTGTGGCTTCCATCATTCAGCTTTAATGCATGTAGCACTGTTAGATACAGAGTATTTCTGTACACCTCCAGCCCCTCAAAGCCCTTGAAGCTTTGGTCCATGAACAGCACACACGCCGCCGGCCGTGTGAAGAGAGCTTGGCAGCTGGCTGATGAGTTCTCAGCCAGGAAAATCTGTGCTTGTCAATCACGGGTTGGTGCAGAACTGGACGGAGATGGTGGTGACTCCCAGACTGCGCCTCCCTTAAAGTAAGGTCATCATAATACCAGGAACACTGATTCACTGCTCTGAGGAGCTTACAATCTCATTTAAAGAAACATCGATTAATGACTTGCCCAGAGACAAACTCAAACCTGTCTCTCCCACCTCTGCGATGTTGAAATTGCTGCAACAATCTTTTCTCAGCTGAGAATGAGCCCCACAGGAAAGCTTGTTTAATATATGTTTGTTCCCAGTACTTTAGTTTTAAATACACTGTTTTATTTATGTAACTTTTTAACATACCCCTTCTCAGGTTTCATACAGTGATCTATTCCTTTCTAAGCAGTAACACACTTGCAAAATCTGCTGTTACAATTTCTAGGCCAGGCCTGTACAACTCCAGTCCTCGAGGGCCGCAAACAGGCCAGGTTTTCAGGATATCCCTACTTCAGCACAGCTGGCTCAATTAGTGGCTCAGTATGACTCGGGGACTGGAGTTGTGCAGGCCTGTTCTAGGCATTTCATCCCTTTTAATAGAAGTGAAGTATATATTTATACCATCATCCTCCCCAGCCCGTGTCTCCCCGCTGCTGGATGAAGCCTCCCCAGTGATCCCCCAGATCCTGCGGTTACAGCCTCTCTTCTCCACGTCGCTCCCACACATTCCCTCATCCCATCCTCTCCAGCCCGTGTCTCCCCACTGCTGGATGCAGACTCCCCAGTGATCTCCCAAGTCCTGCGGTTACAGCCTCTCTTCTCCACGTCGCTGCCACACATTCCCTCATCCCATCCTCTCCAGCCCGTGTCTCCCCACTGCTGGATGAAGCCCCCCAGTGATCTCCCAAGTCCTGCGGTTACAGCCTCTCTTCTCCACGTCGCTCCCACATTCCCTCATCCCATCCTCCCCAGCCCGTGTCTCCCCACTGCTGGATGAAGCCTCCCCAGTGATCCCCCAGATCCTGCGGTTACAGCCTCTCTTCTCCACGTCGCTCCCACACATTCCCTCATCCCATGTTACTGTTCTTCGTTTTAGTCTTTTTTAATTTCCCTTGGAATCCAGTCGAGTTCTATCTCTGTCCCACAATATCCATTTCTTCTTGTGATATGTCCGGCTCGCCGCCATTTTAATTTCTTCACCCGTATGATAATGTCACAGACTTCTTCCAAAGGCGCTCCATCTCATCTTCACTCTCCTGTTCATTTCATTCATAAGCAGGGCCGCCAACAGGGGTGGAGAACCACGGGCCTGGCGGCTGCGAGGGGCTGGCGGTTTGCGGGGGGCTGGCGGCTGCGGCGGGGCCTTGGGCTGCGGGGGGCCTGGCTGCTGGCGGGAGCCTGTAGGCTGCGGGGGGCCTGGCAACTGCGGGGGGGCCTGGTCAGCCGCTGCTGGAAGTTGGGCCGGCCACCTGTGTCCGGTTGACAGGTCCCCACTCTCTCTTTGCCCCTGTGCAGCAGGCCGCTCTCTCCCCCCTACCCTGCAGCGGGCTCAGCCTATGGGGTAAGGCCTGTGCGTGCGCCGGAAGTTGAGCTCTACTTCCGGATTGGTGCGGCCCCGGAGACCTTCCCCCAAGGTAAGGGGGTGGTGTGTCTGTGTTATGGGGTGGGGGGGGGGGATATTGTGTTATGGAAGAGGGGGGATTGAGTGGGAGAGAGGTGGAGGTATGAGAGGGAGAGTTGGGGGTGAGAGAGGTGTGGGGCGAGAGAGAGGTGGAGGAGGTGGAGGTGAGAGAGGCTCAGTCAGAGACTGCACCACCTGTACTGAAGCAGGGATATCCTGAAAACCTGACCTGTTGGTGGCCCTTGCGGATTGGAGTTGCCCGCCCCTGATAGAGGTGCTGTGTTTGGACTTTATGGTAACCACTTGATGCAAACGTGTTTTCACATTCAGGAGTTTTGACATTAATAACTGGGGTGGTATTTTCTATTAGGAACGTCACGCGACAGAACCTGGTGTTCCTGTTAACTTCATTGTTATATACACTTTAAGGGCCACATATTTCTCCCCAAAAACCTCATCACTTAGTAAACAAACAGTGACCGGTCTCCACATTGCTAGCAAAGCATTAACAACCGTCTCCACATTGCTAGCAAAGCATTAACAACCATCTCCACATTGCTAGCAAAGCATTAACAACCGTCTCCACATTGCTAGCAAAGCATTAACAACCGTCTCCACGTTGCTAGCAAAGCATTAACAACCGTCTCCACATTGCTAGCAAAGCATTAACAACCGTCTCCACATTGCTAGCAAAGCATTAACAACTGTCTCCCCCATGGCAAACTATCTTGTCTGAGTAACCGCTGGTATTACTCTCTGTGTTACTCCCTGTTACTCCCTGTCGGGCACACACGCCATTGTATTTTCGCTGGCGTTCCCCTGCACCAGAAAGCAGAGTAAAACGAGCAGCTCTTCTGGATACTTCACATGAACTCGAAGCGTTTTTCTAAACACCATCTGACATGCGGCCGCGCACGTAAAGGAAACGCTTTGCGGTCGGATTTTGCCGCCTTTAACCCCTTGCAGCCTTGTGTCCTGTGACTTGCAGTTCCCGGCATTACAAACATCTTCCCATTTTCTTGCATATTTTTCAAGCGCCTTTTCCAAGAATACTGCGATAGAAACAGCATTGCAGGTTTCTAATACTTCCAGGCCTGCCGCGCCCGCACCGCGCTCGCACCGCGCCCAGCCAGCTGCTGCGTCTGCACAAGTGAACAGGACTGCAGGCGTGCCACGCATTTCCGGGGTCTCATCAATGCTAAATGCTAATGTTGGTGATTCAATGAACTCAATGATATGCTCGATACCAGCGGCACACGGCACACATTTCAGGTACTTTTCATTCGTCTGGCTTGATTTTGGCAAAGTGGGAGGTGCCGGAGCACACTTCCTAAAAAGTTCCCCGATGGCACACAGCCTGATGAAGCATAACCCAGAATGGACCATAGCGCTGGCAGATTCATGTGCCGCTGCTCTCTTCTTCGCGCTTCCATTTAAAGGGAGTGATAGTGGCAGAAAGGGACATGTGTAAAGGCCCCGTATCCGCTTGGGCGCTGGCTCTTCCAGCTGGCTATGCGCCTTGGTCTGCGCACGCTCACTAATCCTGCAACCTCTTCTTCCTTTTAATACCGGAATGGTAACTCTGCAAAATGTGCACGCGAGGCCTCGGACTTAGCACAGGTAAGCGAGCGTGCCACCGCGTGACGTCACGCGCACCTGCACCTGCCGAGATTCGTGGCCTAAGGTTTTGCGCGAGGGGGTGGGGGGCGGGGCGAGGGCGTGCCGGTGGGCATGGCCGTGATGTCACTGAGCTGGTTGGCCCTCATTGGGCGAAATGCTCACGTGACACGGCCGTCGCACAAGCAATTTTGTCTCACCACGCATCGCTCGACTCGCCGTGCACGCGCGCACTATGCACATGCGTGTTGGCCTCCATTGGTTTGCTTTTGCCATAGCAACCACTATGGACGCAGCCTTCCTTGTCCCTTACCATTCACTAGTAAAATCTTTGTTCTCCATTGCATGTCCTGCAGCAGTTTCACTTTCTGCACAGGAATCCTGTGCTGCAATAAATCGGGTTTCCGCAGTAGAGCAGAAGCTGCGGCTCATCCTGCGGACATTCCTGTTCGGTTCTGATAGGACAGCCAGCATGAAACCACATGGGGAAGCAACACAATAGTTGCGGTCCCTCTGCGAGGCTGCTTCACGTTGCGACCGTGTGCAGGTAGCGACCGTGTGCAGGTAGCGACCGTGTGCAGGTAGCGACCGTGTGCAGGTAGCGACCGTGTGCAGGTAGGGTGATGTAGCCAAGGATTTACAGCCCAATTCTGTTAGGGAAAAAAACCATTCCGATCTGGGGTAGCTGCGGCCGGCGGGTCTTGAGTGGGAGGTGGGGGATCAGGCCTGTGATTACCGAGCGGCAGGTAGGTGGGGGCCACAGGTGTGAAGCAAAACCTTTGCGTGTTGAGTGGGATTGAGGGTGGGATTCTGCAATGACAAAGTTTGCAGTGGTCAGGGCTGAGTTATGGAGCAGCTCTAAGCAAACGTACGCAGCCCCTGCTAAATAAATATGTATAATTTCCCCCAAATCTAAGATAACTGCAGCAGGATTTCACAAAGCGATGCAAGAAGGAAACGAGTTGCACACTGCACCCCTACAACGCTCCGCAGGCCTGCACACTGCACCCCTACAACGCTCCGCAGGCCTGCACACTGCACCCCTACAACGCTCGGCAGGCCTGCACAGTGCACCCCTACAATGCTCCGCAGGCCTGCACACTGCACCTCTACAACGCCCGGCAGGCTTGTCTCAGGCAGAGGAAGGGTTAACTGAGATGCAATCCTTGTGTCGGCGGCGTGATTTGCAAACGCCCACATTAATGGTGCGCAAGATCAGATGTGAAGAGATTCTGCCTCCCACTCACAAGCCCACAGACTGAAGGCTGAGCTGCCATTTCTCCGGGAGGTCGGGAGCAGCCGCGCCAAACCTGACAAGATCTCATGCTGCAAAAGTTCAGATGTTACCTCATTAGTACGATTAGATTATTAGGCTGGCAAAGTCTGTTACCTGCTCAGCACTTCCGTCCCAAACTTGCTGTCAGAGCAGGTAATCCTATAAATAAAAACTTGTGTTATGTTTTCATTAACTACTTGGTTGATTTGCTAATAAATGTCATCTAACTCCTCCTATAAATTTAAATAATCGCTTCCTAAACATCTTGCTCCCTATAACTCCTCCTATTGCTCCATATAACCCCTCCCTATAACGGCTCCCTATAACCACTCCTTGCCCTAAATAACTGCTCCCTATAACTCCTCCTATTACCCCATATAACCCCTCCCTGTAACTACTCCTATTACCCCATATAACCCCTCCCTATAACTCCTCCTATTACCCCATATAACTGCTTCCTATAACTCCTCCTATTACCCCATATAACCCCTCCCTATAACTCCTATTACCCCATATAACCCCTCCCTGTAACTCCTCCTATTACCCCATATAACCTCTCCCTATAATTACTGTTGTTGCGGAGGTGAATTTGTATCAGTGTATAATTTGTTACTGTGTAACACACCATTTGCAGGTGTAATGAAGATGGAACGTGCACATCTCTGCTAATTGCTTGTGATATAAATAGAATGTATACATCCACCCTTTGCATTTGTCATCGGAACAGAATAACCAGTGTACCAGTTTCATGAGAGAGAGGATTTGGCCCGGGATTAAAGGGGTTACACCCCATTTGGCCACCCTCTACTCTCACCTGGGAAGCAAGGGGTTAACTGGACTGGGGTCCAGTAATGTGTTTTTGCCTTGCTTCAGCCATCCAACTGAGACTAAGGGTATATTGCTGGTAGAGACAGCTAGGCCCATGTCTGGAGCACTGGGTGTGAAATCTAGCACCTGTGACAAATGTTCTCTACACACGAGACCCTGCTTCAAAGGATTTATTGACAATGGGTTATGGGGACCAGGGGTGCGGTTACGCAAGGAGATATCAGAATGAGTGACCTTATTAAATATAAGAATATTATGAGATGTCCTCGGCTGAACGTGCTAAAAGCTACATGTGTGTATTCGTGGGACCGATTCGCACATAAGGATAAGGATTAAAGACACATGATGTCTAGCAGGTACTAAGAGACAGATATTAATATCTCTCTCAATTTTAGTATTACACGGTAATATTTAGTCTTATTGGGAGCGTCATGCGTGCTGGAATGTATTAATATGGCTCGCGTGCCAGTAAGTATAGCTGAACTGAAGTTATGAAGTTATTTAGATAGGAAAAGCAGTTTTTAAATGTCCTGGGGTGGGAGGAGTTTTACTCTGGGGAAAACTGTCAACCTCACCACTGATTTATGAGAGGGGCTGGGTTTAGGTTGTGTTCAATGGGAAATAATGGTATAATAACCAGGCTCAGCCTATGGCTATTGTCTTTCGTGTCTTTGTGATTTTCAAGATTGCTGCATGAACTGCTAGTCAAGATTTCTGACTATTTCATCATTTCCATCCTAAGTAAGTGCATATTTTGTCTGTTATTTGTATATCTCGGGTGTTCACCTTTTTCAAGGAATAAATTATATTTTATCATATCTAAGCCTCGTTCAGTTCAACCCAGTTATATTTTTGGTGTGTATTATTAATAGCCTGTCACAAAGTTACCGTCACAACCAGGTCCACGTAATAATGACTCATCTAATCTTATTAACCCTTAAGCAGTCACTGGTGCCCCTGTGGAAAATAAGGGATTGAAGGAATTTCCAGTTTGGAACATTTAGAAGAAAGTTCCGTGTGGCGTTCCCATCCCCCCCTGCATGTTCCAGTCAGCGGTATACGTATTATCCAAACACACAGGAATAAAAGTGCAATTATTTGCTCTTGTATTTAGTATATGATTCGAGCAGATAAAGTAAAGCCCTTTTCTTGTATAAACTACCTGTCTAATAATAAGACCAACTTTGTATGCTGCGCCCCTCTGCCTGCTCAGTCCCACTGCTCGCTCACTGCGGGGGTCATGTGACTGCGGGGGTCATGTGATGTCACATGACCCTGCGGCGTCATGTGATGACGTGTTGCCATCGTCCGAAGCCAAGGTAAGTTACAGAGGCATCGCGCGCTCCCCGGCATTTACTTTAAATGCTTTGGGGAAGAGCGTGAGGCCACCGTAACCGCCGCGCCACCCTAACAAAATCTCGCGCCCCCCAGTTTACGCACCCGTGCCTTACTTCTCAAAACTAGGGAGGGGGTAAATAAAATTGAGCAGAGGGGACTTCTCCTTTAAGAGAATTTACAAGAATCTGCAAAGGATTCTTCCATACAGGAAAGTGCTGGTGGATCTGAGGGAGGGGATCTGAGGGATTGGGGATCTGAGGGAAGGGATCTGAGGGATTGGGGATCTGAGGGATTGGGGATCTCAAACTAAAACTAAGCAGCCAATGTGGACCCGACTTACTACAATCTAGGTTCCTACGACTTGGTGCCCCAGCTATTGCCAAACCAATTGCTTCCATAGTCAACTCTATCCTGTCTGCAGGCCATATCCCTAAGACCTGGAAAACTGCCAGAGTTGTCCCAATCTTCAAAAGTGGGGACAAAAACACTGTCTCAAACTACAGGCCAATCTCACTTCTCCCAATTCTATCCAAAGTCATGGAAAAATGTGCCCACTCCCAATTAAGCGATTTCTATACCAAAACAAATTTCCCTAGCCAATTCCAATCTGGCTTTCGTCCCAAACACTCCACAGTAACTACCCTCCTAAAAGTTTGCAATGAAGTTCAGTGTGGAATGGAACGGGGACAACTCACTGGTGCAGTATTCCTAGATTTTGCAAAGGCTTTTGACACAGTTGATCATGCTATCCTGCTTAACAAACTCCAGAGCTCTGGAATAGGGAAGCATGCTTTAAACTAGTTTCAGTCCTACCTATCAGGAAAGAATTCCCACATGTGTCCATCTCAGGCTCTAACTTCCACACCCTGGATATCACCTGTGGTGTCCCGCAAGGCTCTGTCTGGGCCCCCCTACTCTTCTGAGTGTCTCTTAATGATCTTCCCACAGCTTGTAAGGAAGCCTCATACACATGTATGCAGATGATACAATCCTATATGCACACAAGCCATAGCCTCTTGACCTTCAAACACATACTTCAGTCTTGACTTTTGAGAGCTCGAAATTGGATTTCCAAAACAAACTTTGTTTTTAACACTGACAGACTGTAACAATGGTATTTGGGACCAAGACTAAATTTGTAAAGCTCCGTGACTGAGCTCCTGATTAGAACCAACGCTAAACCCACCACCCTAAACCTGTCACTAGTTTTAAATACCTGGACTTATGTTTGACTCCCACTTTAACATTCGGGATGCACATTGATACCCTGACAACCAAGACCTATGCCAACTAGGTCACTTTACAGGAACACCTCCCTAATCTCCTTGGTCAAAAAGCTATCGCACAGCAGATGCTAATCCAATATATTTGACTATGGAGACATATATATGGCTCGCACCTCAAACCCACCTTACAACTTGACAAACCTCTACAATTCAATTTGTCGTTTTGTTCTCCAATGCAACTACAAACACACACACTGCGAAATGCTCAAACCTAGATTGGGTCAACAACTAGGGTCTAGGCGTCAAATTTCACCTCTCCTGTCTTGCCTTTAATTCTTCACTGGCACGCTACCCAGCTACCTGAACAAGCCTCAACCCTACCACTGCGCACTTATCACCTGAGATCAGACTCCAAAAGACTGTTCATGGTTCCAAGGACCAAAGATCCGGACGTTCCAACTGTCTCCTACCGTGCACCCCAAAACTGGAACACCTACCAGAGACCCTCACATCCACCACCAGTTTAAGTTCTTTCAAATCTAAGGCTGTCTCACATTTTAACCTGGTCTGTAACTGTTTCCATACGCTCATAATATATATTTTCTTTAACGTGCATGCAATGTCTTGTATAAATGTATACCTGTTCATCTATGTAACTGTACTTGTAACCATGTATTATTGTGTTTTTACTACTCTGTGCCCAGGACATACTTGAAAACGAGAGGTAACTCTCAATGTATTACTCCTGGAAAATATTTTATATAAATAAAATAAATAAATAATCTGAGAGGGATTGTGGAGCTTATGGATGTGGATCCTGAGTAGGGGATCTGAGGGATTGGGGATCTGAGGGATTGGGGATCTGAGGGAGGGGATCTGATGGATTGGGGATCTGAGGGAGGGATCTGGGGGATTAGGGATCTGAGGGATTGGGTATCTGAGGGATTGGGGATCTGATGGATTGGGTATCTGAGGGATTGGGGATCTGAGGGAGGGGATCTGAGGGATTGGGGATCTGAGGGATTGGGGATCTGAGGGATTGGGGATCTGAGGGA